>CAXIVR010000003.1:158784701-159005151 GCA_964035755.1 Teleogryllus oceanicus | reverse complement strand
ACTGTATATTTATTTCCATTTTATCACTTGTATTTTACGAGATAGTGAGGTAACTTTGATTTTTTCAAATGAGACTATGCATGTTTTTTATTTTCTCATGACGAGCGTAAAAAGATGAATCCAATGATATACATATTGTCATATGTTAGATAAACGTTAAACATTTTGTAAGTAATTTTGATTTTTTGCCACTCGTGTTTAAAGGATATTGTAACGCTTCGAGTGCGCGGTAGCAGGAAGAGCGCTGCATGGCCTTGGGTGGCGGACTGTCGCAATAAAAATGTCCGTTATCTACGATTCGCAAAAAAAAAATCAAAATTACTCAAAAAAATTAAACGTAACTCTTGCATTTCCGGTATTAGTTTAAGAGTAATAAATTTTAGTTTTTCACAAAACAATTAACAATAAAAATTGGTAATTATTTAGATAATTTTCTATTAATTTCGAGAACTTTGCATTACTAACTTCACAGAGGTATCTAAACTTCCTGATGTAGATGATATATATGTCTGTGGGGAAATACTGTATACTCGGGATGAAATTGTTGCATCGATTTTAGGACATAATCCTTATTGTTTTGGAATCCCATTATATTTATGTAAATTCTCCATCTTTGCTCAATGATACGACAATTTCAGATTTACAATCATTTCAGTTCTCGTTTTGTCATTGCGTTACTCAAAAATGTATGCAGAGATATAAATTCTGACTGATTGTAAAAATAAATGTAATTGTGTGAAAGAACGATCAACATTTCTAATAACTATGTTCCGAAATCTGTATTAATTAGTGTATTAATTTCTTTTTCAATTTGACGAAATGGTTTGATTGGAAACATCATCTTTTTGCTTATTGTGTATTTCCCTGTTTGCGTAGTTATCTCTGCGAAAAACGGTCTTCCTCACTGATACAACGTGCACAGTTATTCCTACCAATTGACTTTACAGTAACATGAGACTGGTTCGTTTTTTGTTTGTTTTTTCAACGCTTGGAAACATTTTGCTCCTCTTTCGTCTAACGTAAAAAATACACTTTACCGTTGAACTTAACGAGCAGAATGAGTGAAGTTATTACCTTGTGCAAGGGTATCTCTTAAGGAATTAAACTGGGTCACTGCAACATCCAAAGCACTTGAAGAGAAATATTCTTCCGGACGAGAAAACGATTCGTGCCGCAGAACTTGTATAACCGGCTATAAACATAATTTCAACATTTGTAGGCTTCGCGTAATCAATTTCGTAACTTCCATTTTATTCCCCTTCGCCAAATGACGACGTCGCAATCGTTCTCGAAGTCCAAACGATATTTGCGAGACGGTCATTCGGACTGCTGCTTGCCAAATACAGAAAACGAAGGCAGAACCAAGTTGTGACTCATAAGCGCCTCAATGAACAAGACAGAAAGAGATTAAATAATTGAAACTAGATGATAATTATTCATAATTAATGTGATAAATGTGACGAGGGAGAGAAGATGGGTCGAGAGGAGAAAGATCTGCCGTACTTGTATTATTGGAACGTTATTATCTATTACATAAAAGTTATAAACAATAAAAATCAATTTTATAAACTAAGAAGTCAGGTAAATACTTTTCTTCATTTTCATAATAATTACAATCGTCTTGTAGTATTTACAATCCTAAACTACTAACGAAAATCATGACATTATAATATAATACATTATTAATTCAGTCAGTAGTTTTCATGGAAGGTGCATCTATTGGCCAGGACACCTTGTAGTATAGAAATGCAGCTAAAATTATTGTTTAGAAGAGAAATAAATAATATTTATTTATTATTTTTGAAATTAACATCCCAATAGTTTTGATTATTTATAAAAGAAATAACTTTTAGTAAACCAGAGGAGATAACCAATGACCTCAAGTATGTCGAATCATCTAACTTTTGGTTAACTCTAAAGTTTGGTAATGCATTAATAGACTCATGATCAGTACGTGCCATCAAATTAGTCAAATCCCATTAATCACATAAAACTAATTTTCAAAAATTATTACTACAGAGAGCAATATTAACTTAGTGTCAAAGAGGATCTGATTCAAAAGAGTTTTTGTAAAAACAATTCGATACCAGGCACCATTAAAACACCTACTTCTACTAAACTGTACACATATAAAAATATCACATTATTAATATTCTACGCATGAATAAATAAAAAAAACATTTTTACTGAACAGATGTATGACGTAATCCATAATCTTAAAAATGACGATTATATACATTAAGATTACATAACAAATCAAAACACCAAATATACTTTAAACACCTAACAAGACACTATCACCTTGTAATATCTTACATGGCAAATTAAAGGTGTGACTTAAGTAGCTTAACAACAAAATAATAAAATTTTATTTATCATCAATAGAAATGTTTAGGAGAGGGATTTATCACAATTTTTACTGTCGCTGCACCATAAGTGCACAGTAACTTTTCCAACTTGGCAAAGTACAACTGTTATCATGACACTACGTGAACTCGAAATATTAAGAATTCATCAACAATAAATTCTCTCTGAATGACCATTTACAACTGAAATAGTATCATACTTTGTGAAAATTTAAAAAATATTTTATTTATATGATTGTGTGATTTTAATGTTTATGTATAACTTTCACTCAATGTTACGTACAGTTACATAATTTCCTAACCCTTGTTTCGTTGCGTGTGCCAGCTAACAGCAATATATGCACTTATGCTGCAATATTGACGTTTTCATACATATTTTACGGTATTTTGAATATTGACAGTGATCATTGTAGCCTTCTATTCAGCTAAGAGAAAAAAACTAGGAAAAAGACATTCGTATGAAAGATTTATATTCTGTAACACAAAACAACAAAAAAAGAGTGTTTTTTGCATGCCTAACAATATCAATTTTCTATTTTATTTCTCTTGATAAAATAGAAATACTAAAACTATAAATACTAATTCAGATTTTCACTTAAAATATTTTGCTTTTTTGTCTAACACATTTTTGACGAATTGTGGTAGGATGACGGGCAATTCATTTTCTTTTAAACAACTCACTAGCTTACCGTTCTCGTTGCAAGAATTATTTCCGACAACGTATTTGATATTGCAGCCTCCTGAAGTGCTCTCCAGTCACCAACTGTAAATATAAAATTGTCGTCGATCCTCTACAGAAATTATTTATTTCAGAAAGTGTCAATTTACTTGGAAATGGTCTTAACCTCAGCTGAGTTGCTTCTTTCTTGATTAAAGAAGAGTTCTACTTCTTATACTTGTATATTTCAAAAGAAGTATTCAATTTATAAAATTGTTATTAGTTACATTATTATCATTATTATTATTATTATTATTATTATTATTATTATTATTATTATTATTACAATACTATACATCCCTTTGTAGGGAAATAGTTATAACATACTATACAAATTAATTACAATATTTTATTTTCTAAACATATTTTTTCATTTCACTCAAACGCACGAATTGTGAGATATACCTCTTATCTTGAGCAATTACGATATGATCTTATTATGAAATAAAATACGAACTGCTGCCAACGATAGTTAAAACGTGTGTGGTTACTGCGTGAAATCGCGAGACGCAAGAAGACGCGTCATGTTACAAAACCAGTTTGCGCTATCTTCAGCGGTGTCTTATATGTATATATCATGAATAATTGAACATTTCGAAGACACTTTTCATATATCTCACTAATTAGCCAGTTTTTATGTACAGAAGTTTGCGAGCCTAACCTGCAGCTGTGTCCGGCGACACTAGCGCTTCGTATAGTAGCACCCTTCAGCTTTGTCGCCGGTTTTGTGACGGCACGGCAGGATTTTCCACACTAGCTTTCCAGCTACGCCGACTTCGGTCGCTGTCTGGAGAAGAATTATAGCAACCGGCTGCTCTGATCGGCAGTTTTCCGTAATTTCTCCGATCAACACCAGACGAATGCCGGAGCAGTACCCTAACAAATAGGCCACGGACCGCCCACGATCTTTCCTTCGTCTTCTTTGTCCTGTCCTCACCCTTTACACACACACCTACACTAACATGTACTACACTACCACAAATGCAGAGACACCGGTCGGGGACTTAGAACTTGTCCCGGCTGGTGCGGTGACCCGCTGGTGGGAGATACCTGGTAGGGGGAACCCCGTTAGCCGACGTGCTGGTCGGCGCCGGATCTGGCCATCCAGCGGGGGAAGACCACCGCCAGCTCCCGAACAAAAATACGCACTACACTTACGGTACGACTGACAATAAGAGTTGACGCGCCCGGAATGACTAACAATCAATCAACCGCCGGTTTTGTTGGAGAGCTGCACGGCCTCCAAGAAACCGGGCGGAAAGCTGAAGGGCGGGCGCCCGCTCGCCCATTCACTAATCGCGTGGGCGCGGCGCGGAGCGGGGCGGCGGGCGTGTCGAGCGAAGGTCAGGGGCGGAGGCCTACGGAGGTTTACGCCCCGGAAGCTTCGGGTGACGTGCACGCACTGCCAAAACGGAGCCTCCAGTACAACGATGTGTCCACATACCCAACGCCCGCGCGCACGCTTTCACGCGCCCATGGCGTGGCGAAGCGAACCCCTCACGATGAGAAACGCCGTGAATGAAAAGGGACCCGGATGGAGACCTCCCGGTATAATCAACGCTCCGACAGTTTCGGATAGCAAACCGTGAGAGGTGGCTCAGGGCATCAACAAATGTCACTGCAGACTAGGAGGTTCTAGGATTCGCGTCCAGACGGTGGCAGGATTTTCGAGACTAGTTAGCTTCCGTCCGTCCGTCCGTCCGTTAGGGGCTAAACCGTAAGCAGGATTTTAACCAGAATTAATATTTCACGATCGATCTAACTAATGTCGTGGCTCCTTCAATTTGAAACTGATAGACATATTGATTTTTGGGGTGTACTTTACAACCTCAACATTTTCACAATTTTCTCATAAATGGTTCCGAAACTAGGAAACTACCTTGGAAACTACCTTAATTTCTACTACTTCCTATGTTTTTCTCTCCTACAGAACAAAGGCACGTAATGGAATGATTGATTGATTTTTCGTGTTTCCGGGCGCGTCAACTCCTTTGCTCATTAATCCCGTTAGTGTAGTGCATGCTTTTTATCGGGAGATGGCGGCAATCTCCCCCCGCTGGATGGCGAGATCCGGCGCCGACCTACCGTCGGCTAGCGGGGTTTCCTCCTAACCAGGACTCTCGCACCAGCAGGGCACCGCCCAGCGGGACAAGCTCTAAGCTCCGACCGGTCTCCCGAAATATTTATAGTGTAGTGCATGTTAGTGTAAGGTGTGTGTAAGAGGGAGGATAGGACAAGGAAGAGGAAGGACAGATCGCGCGCGGTCCGTTGCTCGTTTGGTAGGGTACTGCTCCGGCCTTCGTCTGGTGTTGATCGGAAAAAACACGGAAAACTACCGATCAGAGCATCCGGCCGCTAGAATTCTCTTATTTTTCCCTCGTACATAAGAAAGTACAGTAAAGAAAGTGGTGCCGGAACAATTTTCGATGAGATTTCTATTTTTGAAAAATTGCAAAATATGAAGATTGTTAAAGAACAATATTAATAGTAGATATTTTTTGTTAAATGAAATTTGGTCTAAAAAACAATTCCTTTAAAAAGGCCATGTAGTACATTTTTTTAATATGCGAAGATCTTGTAAATCTTCAAACTCTGCAACTATTTTTCCACTCTTCATTTCCTTGAGTCATATGCGAGGTGTGAAATAGCATTGCAACAATCGGAACGCCACGACACGGCAGTTTGAAATTCTCAGAATAACTTCGCAATATTGCAAGAAGTTGAGGTCGTATGATACGCATTATTAATTCCGGAATTTGTGTTCATGATATTAGCTTAAAAAGATAGTTTCCGTACCTAATGTTCTGTGATTTGAAACGAGATGAGTTAATATGAAGGGAAATTTGAAGTATATTGCGTAACCGATTCTGAGGAGAAAAGTATGTAAACTTGCTGTACTACTAGTTTACATGTGTCACTTTTCTTTTCGGTCGATGTTACACCACAACATCACAGGACAAGCTTAATTCTGACTTTCAACTAATCAATTTTATCAAATAACTATTCAATTAATTTCATCTAATTTATTTATCTTACGGTAATCAAATTGCATAAGAGATTAATTTTGGCCCAAACATTGCTAAACTTATTCTTCTTAGAACGAAGTATAAAGTGCACTTCCATAGTACATCATTCTTACAAGTCTACGAATACAAACTTCGGAACACCGAATAACAAAACTAAACTGGAAGACGGCGCTTAACGCCGCCATGTATCGTTAATGACTCCGCCTGAGAGACGCGACGCCGCGAGAGTTGCTGAGGCCCCGCTTCTCTCTTAAGTCCCTGGGGGGGGGCGGGGGGGAGCAGCTTCCCGAATGCAGGCGGCGCGATGTGGTGGATCAGATTAGTTGGCGAGCATCTGCGGCAGACGCTCTGGCGGCCGGCTGGGGAACGTTTCTTCTACGAATCTCTTCCAACAGCTTCAATCAGATTTCGCCCAGGAATCAATAGTGCACTCGAGGAGAATTATTGGATGCTGCTGAAACGAGAGTTGAGTGTATCAATAAATCTTTTATGTCGACGGTTTTCTTTTCACCCTAAAGATTGGAAAGAAGATAAAATGGCAACCCATTTAGTCTCGTAATGTATAACAAATATCTTATTGTGTGTTTGGGTCCGAAAAATTGAGCACAATTCATTTGATTTCTTGGTTTTGATAAGAAGAATCATACATTTATCGGACATGATTGTAACGTTTAGTAACATTGTTTTTTTTAAGTAAATGAAGTTTAAACGTAAGGTGGGCTTGGAATTAAATTAGATTGTGATTCACAATTCGGCATGTGTAACGCCAGTGTCGTAAAGTAAGCAACAGCAATTCAGAATCTTAGGGATTTACAGAATGTCGCCTCAAATTTGAGAACAAATGAATGGAATGGCTCGAATGTAGCACGTAATCATCCGAACATTACAATTGTCGGGAGTGAGATAAATTGTGATAAAATGCGATGAATTAGCGAGACTTTTGTGCAGTAGGTTCTGTTTTGTGGTTTATGTTAATCGCGCATCGTGTCGGTGTACCTACACCGTCACATGATAGTTCCTGTAGTACGCGGCAGGGTTCCCCCTCCATATCTAAGTATAAAACAGCTTATTTTTATTTGTATTTAAGTACATTTCACTTACTGTAATATCTTATCGTCTTATGAAAACAATGATTTCAAGAAAGGAATAATTGATTTCCGAGCAATTCAAATGTTTGATAATAAATTTAATTACAAATTGATCTAAAAACGGAAGGTTCCGCAACAGCACATAGTTCTCTATATTGTAAAGGGTTTCTGTAATATTGGAATATTATAATAATGTAGATATATTATACCTATCCTACTAACATTTTCGCAATTGCTTGAAAACCTGCCAAACAAAACGCTAGAAGTTCGAAAAAAACATATCTTTTTAATTCAAAAGTTTAAATGAAAATTATTTTCTGCCATTGAAATTAGTGTATCGTTCATTATTCTTTTTAAAAAGTTAAAAACACAACATAAATATTTACGAAGGCTGGGATTTGAACCCAAGAGCTTAGACGAGTCCATTCGCGTTCTCTCAATCCCTAACAGAGACGGCGAAGACATTCACTTCATTATGCAATAATGAAAACTTAATATTGCGATAATTCTAACACGTAACGCAAATTTAAGCAAAAACGATTAACATTTTGAGCGAAAGTGTGTATAAAATTAATTAACGATCTAAAATTCAAATTAAATTATACCGAAAATATTCAACTGCACTATTAAACGCGTAGGACACTTTCGGAAAAAGTTTTAACTTTTGAAATTTCCCAGGTTTTAATGAAAATTGGACGTACCGTCCTCCGTTCCTACGTACGTACTGGCCACAGCTATCCATAGCAATAGCTTTTGACATGCAAGTCATATAGACAAGGCTTTATTTACAGAGTAACCCTTTTTTAACTATTCATGAAAAATGTATGTTCAGAGGAGGAAACCAAATTCAAGATCTCGAAACGTCGAGTACATGCGAATAAACTAACAACTACAACAATAAACCTGACATTGCACTTTATTAAATGTGTTTTAATGTAACATTCCACGAAAAAATGCATAATACTGTACTGTTACATGTACTTACAGCATCCAAGCAGAGAAGTAAAATTTCACTCGAAAGGACCGGCGTTGGTAGAAGATTTAACAGTTCTTCGTCCGTTATGAACAATAGCAACAGATGCGTTACTGCTAAAAAATTTTATTTATTTATTTATTTAGTCAAAAACAGTCAAAAACTGTATGTGACGTATGGGGGAGAAAATCATATGCGCACGCTTTCTTAAGTTTCAGAGTCCCTTCCCAACAATTTAACTATTAATAGTTGAAAGATGAAAAATAATAATAATAATAATAATAATAAATTTAAAAAAGCGAGGATTACAATTTCAAAAACTAGATATTTTCGTTACAAAATTACAGAAAACGTATTTTTAACAGTAAAGGAACAAACAGATTTGATTTTTCTGTATTGTTAACAAAATAGAAACTCACCCTAAGCTCTACTACCACTACAAGCAAAAGGAAAGTTCAACAAAACGTGCGCATAGTGAAGCTACATTTACGTCCAGAAGCAAAGCAAGGGGCCATCTCAGCATTTCCTCAATGGATCAGGGAAACTGGACAAAAACCCGATCGAGATGGGGGTCATTGACCCGGAAGTACATTATTTGTTACAGGCATATTGAGTCTTTTTTTAAATTATATAATGCAAATGTAGACTAATTCATTATACTTAATCTTGTTTTTGTTAAAGTAAACATTATTTTTCTTTTTGACGATCAGTATAGTCTCTAATTGTATAGAAACAGTTTTGCAGCAGAAAAGATTTTACTTTTACTTAAATTTGTGTACCAATTTTAATTGTTTAATTTCATCTGGCAATGAGTTGTAAAGTAACGTACATGTATTGTATGTGGATTTCTTGTAGTGAGCTGTTGATACTGATACTTGATGAACATGATTTCTACGTCGAGTGTTGTAACTATAAATATCAGTATTACATGAAAATAAGTTCCCACCGTTAAGTAAGTCAGTTTTGACAAATACTACAGACTCATAAATAAATAGGCAAGGCAATGGTAAAATTCCAAGCTCAATGAAAAGAGGCTTGCACGGATCACGTGGATGGGATTTTTTCATTATTCGGATAATTTTCTTTTGCAATCTAAATGTCTGGGAACTAAAGGATGAGCTTCCCCAGAATATTATGCCATATCTCAGGCGGGAATGCACATTTGCAAAATACACGCAACGAGCTGCATGAAGGCTGACAGAATTAGAAAGAATTCTGAATGCACAACATAATGAGCTTAATTTAGTGTTTAATTCTGTTATATGTACATTCCATTTGAGGTTTGATTGAATTGAGAGACCTAGAAATTTTGTTACCTTAACATCAGCTAATTGCATATTGTTCATTTTCAATGGAGCATACGACTGCTGATTTGAAGCGCAAAATTGCATTGAGACAGTTTTTCCTTCGTTAACTATTAATTTGTTATGTTTAATGATGGATGATCACAGTTATTCCCAGGAAGTATATATCTTGTTTTTATGTAATTTTCGTTTAAGATGATGTTAAAAAAGTGTTGAACAGCGCACAGCCGATAATACAAATAACTGACTTGGATTATTATAAACCTTGTCTATCACCTTGGTTTACAAACGTTAACCGCTTTTGTTATCGTCAACTACCGTAGTTAGGCGGCAGAGCAGGCCTAAAATGTACTCGAAATTGCAACCAGCTTCTTAAGGAGCAGATCTAGGGACTCGGTACCCCTACAATTCTAAAATTCGCAAAATGTGAGCTGTTCCAAGTAAAGCAATATCTTGCACTTCCCAGTCTTTTGAATGACTTGAGAGTTTAGCAAAGTTCTTATAAAAAACTTGTGGAACTAATCCCAGAGCTCCGATAACTATCCGCACGACCTGTGCTTTTACGCCCCGCATTCGGCTGACCTCGATTTCCAAACTTGTATTTACGACGTTTCTCTGCCTCCTTGATTACGACGTTTTGATCGCACAGCATAGCCACATAAGTAGACAGGTTTTTTTCTCCTAATCCCGGATAACTATATCCGGTTTGTTTGCCGCTATCGTGCGATTACCTTGAATTTGTTGGTCGTACAATATTGTACACAGTCCAACAGACGTCAACGGTTTTGGTGTGTGTTCCTACCACTAGGAGCTTGTGTTTGGAAATTCGAGAGAAGTTGAGATCTGACAGCGGAGGTATCTACACACCTATCGTGTCTTTTCATGTATTATTATGTCTTTGCAAGAATTGGACCAGCTGAAACAATGATGAATGATTTCGACTTGTTCCTGGCAGATGTGGCATTTACCTCGAGAAATTTTGAGAACCGCTTTATTAATGTGTTATCAAAGCCTGATCTTGGGCAACTATTACAACTACTTTCTATTCTGACTCCATTCTTCCCCTTTTAAGTCACATAAATAATTGATCTTTATTGATTTGCACCTTGTCCATTCTTTTTAGATATTGTCCATGGAGTGGTTTGTCTTTTAAGGTTTCTTGAGCACTTTTGTGCTTCAAATTATGTTAAGTAGGATCAGTTCATTGACTGTTTTATTCTGCGCGTCTTGCATAGCTTTCTTAGCAATGCTTCTTGCAACAAACCATGCCTCTGTTTCCCATTCTTCGGTCATATTTAAGGACTTGCCTCATTAGTGGGTCATGTTGACGGCTGACTACATACTTTCGGATCACGACATTGTGCCAAGACGCTTTAGTTTGTCGGAGGCCTCTCCCTTACGTGACACATATAGTCTATGTACATCAGCGCAAGGATGAGCTACATGATGGATTGTAAGGGGTATTTCTGTTTTTTCAATTTCTTGTTATTATTGTTATTGTGGGATTGCGCGTATCTGACGCTCATGTTGTCTGTACGAGTTGTTTGGCGGCGCTGGCCGGCAGGTGCGGCGTGGAGCAGTAACTTGAAGGTCGGCGGCGAAGGGAGGTGCCGTGCGAAAGGGAGTCAGATGAGGTGAGCCTAGTCGGATAAAATGCCTGTATTGTTTATGAGTGATCGCAAGGAATGGATACTGCATTTTGTAGAAAGTGGCGAGGAAAGAGAAAGACTTATGAAGGTGTCGGGGTTGTGGAGGGAAACAGGGTGTCCTTAGGAAGATACACCTTAAAAAATTCGTGTTCTGAAAATATGTTTTCTTATGCATTAATTATTTAGGAATATTTTGGTGAAAAACCATTTCAATATCTCCAATAGTTTCCGAGTTATGATTTAAAAGGTGTGTCTCTTCATCATCAATGTATTAGAGTAGAAAGGGAGACAAATCTCATGACTCTAACTTCCGCCTTTGTTTTCCAGAATTACCGTTTTTAAATGTTTACCTAAAAAACCCAATGAAACTTTTATGATGCATTTAACTGTCTTATCTACAAAACCATGCTAAATCATACACCTTAAATCAATAGTTTTTATGATAAAAAATTAAAAACCGAAAAAAATTATTAATTAATATATTAATTTTGGATTCAAATTAACAATGTTATTTATACAGGATCTAAATAAAAGGCAGATTTTGTACCTGTGAGTATTGCCAACAAATTAAAAGAAGAAATTTATATAAATCTTTAAAAATAGTTGAGTTATCAGGGAAACACTAAGTTAGTGCGTGAAAAAAGGTTAATTTTGATTTTAAAAAATTTTAATTTTTAAAGTTTATTTAAAGTTAAAATCAAATTTATCCTTGCAGAAGGAAAATATTTCTGTGTGTTAGTTCATCTCTACTGCTATGGAGTATGATTTTAACGGAGAAAAAAGTGTAAAAACAATAAAAATTCAATTGCTGTCTCTTCCCCCTTAACAATCGTATTCCTGTAACAAGTTATTAATGAAACTTTATTGTTGAAAAGTCTATGTTTCATTTAAAGAGTTTTCTCTCCAACATCCCTCTCACATTATATATCTTAGAACACGTAGGATATGCACTTGCACGGGCATTTTATCACGTTGCAAGTCTTGCATGTAACTAATCAGGGGGATCAGCATCAGGCTGAATCCGATTTTTATACCCCAGGGTTGTTAGTCCTGGGGGTATGGAAGATGGAATTATGATGATAATAAAGGATGAAAGAACGGCACACACGAACAGACATACACAAACACACCCATGCCCGAGGCTGGACTCGAACCCGCGATCCTTCCGCCCGAGATCGTAACAGCACTGCCTTAGCGATTTCGGCTAACTAGACAGACATTCTTGTTGTTGTTGCTGTTATTGTTGTTATTATTATTATTATTATTATTATTATTATTATTATTATTGTTGTTGTTGTTGTTGCTGTTGTTATTGTTGTTGTTTTCATGTTATTTCCTGTTTCTTAGCTTAATGACGTGAACAACCTCACCAATGCTGATGCGAGGCGTGTGTGTTGGCAGGAGGCAGCGGGGGCCGGGCGAGGGGGCGGTGGTGGCGGCGGCGGCGCCCGGGTGGGCGTCCATGCGGCGCAGCAGCAGCGAGCGCCGGCGCGAGTGGCGGCCGCGCCTCTCTCTGCGCGGCCCGCGCCGCCCGCACCAGGGCAGCAGCGACAGCACCGAGGTCAGCACACGCACGCCCCCCCCCTTCTCTCCAACGCGACAATGCGAGATACAAACAGCGCTTTTTACTCCTACTTTCTCGCTACGGAGTAAAAAGAAAGTTATGTAATGCTGCTTTACATGGTATGGAATGCTTTTGATACAGGGCCCTGGTGACGAAAAAGGGGATGAATTCATTTGCTTAATTGAGAAAAACCATCCTCTAACACGTGGTGTAGCCACAATCCATTTTTGAGGGTCCTTGATACCGAAAAAATCTATTGAAGGCAAAACGTCCGACTGTCTGTCTGACTGCCTGTCTGACTGTCTGACTGCCTGTCTGACTGTCTGACTGCCTGTCTGACTGTCTGACTGCCTGTCTGACTGTCTGACTGCCTGTCTGACTCCCTGTCTGACTGTCTGTCCGACTGTCTGTCTGTCTGACTGTCAGTCTGACGGTAGGTCTGTCTGACTGTCTGTTTGACTGTCTGTCTGTCTGACTGTTTGTCTGACTGTGCGGCTGTGTCCGACTGTGCGGCTAAGCCGTTCAGTTGATTTTCTCCAAAATTAATATTTCCCAATCGATCTACCCGATGTAGCGGTCCCTCGAATATGAAAATGATATTTCAATTTTGTACTTAACATGAATACCCTGAGACATTTTCCCAATTTACAAAAAGTGCTGGGAAATTTTGTTGTTGGATAGTGTGAATAAAGTAAGAGAATAGTGCGGGTCTCATATTCGTTAAAAACCCTGTTTTTTCGAAAATTGCAAAAAGTTCAAAATGTTTTTCGGAATCTTCCTACCACTAGATTATTAAAGATATAGTTTTTTCCTTCAATGAAATCTGTTTCTTAAAGATAGATTTTAAAATAAGATCGTGAACAATTTTTCGAAAATTTGAGTATTTTTCGCGTAATTTTGAATGAAATGACGCGCGAGAATGTGTGTGCAATTTTAGCACCACTAATTATTTGATTAACTAAACGAAACTGTATTTTACGTATAATATGATACCAAAGCTAGTTTTAAACTTATTCACTGTTCAATTTAGGCCCTTGCTGTTTTACTAGTTTTTCTGTATACTCGGTTGTCGCCGAATTGATGAAACACTGACTCATGGCTTTTTTGAAGTACATCATCACATCCGTAGTATTGTTCGCTCAACATTTGAGGAATAAGTCATTATGACATGGCGTTAAGTCCGGAGTGGATGGCGGACATTGAAACATTTTCCACTGAAACTGTGCCCTGTGTCTACCCCTGCATGCGGATATGAATTATCGTGAAGGAGGATGACTCCACTGATTAGCATTCCGTGCCGGTTTTATTTAACGGCGCGGCCATGTCGTTTGACAGTCGCTACCGCATTCACTTGTTATCTGTGTATAAATTTCGATAGGTGGGACATTTTGCGCGTTTAAAAAACGGATGACACTGCGAACCTCACACTTGGCAGGATCGTCAATTTTGTCGCACATATTGATGTGGCACAGTTAAGCAGTAATCAACCGTATTGGCCCGTAGCTCCCGCCAAACTGAAGCGTATGAGTACCAAGGTCAGTAGTCGGTCGGCAGAAGAGCTGGAGGCACGCGGTCACGTGTCAGAACAATACTTTCTTTACGTTCCGAATGACTACGTGCTTTATAGCACGTACTGTTATGCTGCAGCGAAAAGGGACGATTTTTCGATAGAAAACATTCATTTTGCGAGTCCCTGAAGTAGATCATTCTTGCTATTATACGTGTATGTAGTACATTTCTATCTCGAATATATTGTATTGACAGAAGCAACATTTTGAGAGTCCTTGATACCTGAAAAGTTGTTTTTCGAAAAAACATCTGCCCCTCCGTCTATGAACAACTCCAGCGTCTAAACCGTACGCGGGATTATCACCAAATTTGATATTACCAAATCAATGTAAATGATGTCACATACTATTGAATTTGAAATGAATTTTCTAATTCTGGGGTACTTTACATGAAACGTCAACGAAATTTTTAAAAAAGGCTCCAATATTTTTCAACAATAGTTCCAATTTCTTTCTTTCATTTTTTGCTCGAGTATAATAGAGTATGTATAAATAGCGTAGGTCCTATTTTCATTGAATATTATTTTCTGAGATGTAAAAGCGAACGATTTACACCAGTACTTCGACAGTGGATCCAGAGACTAACCGAGTGCGTTAAGATATCACTTACCTACCTGGTTCGCGTCCCAGGTCTGACAAAGATATTTTCGGTTTGGAAATGTGTTTGCTGCTGGTAAATAATATATACTAGTATGTTTCTGGGTTGGAAATAATGTTTGCGGGTTGGAAATAAATATGTTCGCGGATTTAACTATTATAACAATGTTACGTAATAGATAGAAGTAACATGAGAATGTATTCGCTGTTGTAGCACCACTAGTTCTTTATCCTACGTCATTGTATCTTATGGTAATTTGCGGGGATACGGCGCGATGGCAGTTTCTAAAACCAGGTACCTGCAGGCTGCCATCGGCAAACTTATTGGAAAGACATTTTAGTTCATGTTGAGATATAATAACGACAAAAACATGAGTAATGAGCATGGCGACGGTGGAATGAGCGGCAGGGGGAACGAAAGATCCCAAGTAACCTGCCGCAAAACAGTTTCGCCCTCCTACAAATTCCACTTGAAACGGACGGGAATCGAATCCCGGGCTGAGCGGTCGCAGCGCTCGGTCTGATCGCTAAATCAGGCTGCTCAAGTGGGCGGCCCACTCGGCGTCCTCTGGCGCAGCGCAGATCTGCGGTCAACCAGGGAGACCCTTGCTCGTCGAGTCAGCCCTCAGGGAGCGGTGGAGGGGGGTGAAGAAGGAAATGGAGAAAAGAGGGGGTGGTGAAGAGGGAGCGGTGAGGAGGGAAAGAGGGCAGGGGGAGGGACTACAGAAGGGATAAAAGGGAATAAATGTAAATGAGAGAGGGGAGGGGAACTGGTGGAAGGAGAAGGGAGGGTGAGAAGGGAGCGGAGAGGGAAGAGAGGGGTTGGAGAATGGAGGAGGGGAGGAGAGGAAGTGGAGGGGGGAGTGAAAGGGGAGGAAAGGAAGGGGAGGGGATGAAGTGGAGGGGAGGGAGGGGCGGCGAGGGGGGATGGAAGATGATGAGGAGGGGGAAAGAAGGGGAGTGGGGGAAGGAGGGGAGGCGCATTTGTCAATCGGCTTTAGTTCAGTTGAAGGCGAGTGCATGGGCTACTGCAGAGGGCTAAAGCGCGCACTCTGGCTCTAATTCTTGCTTTTGAGCTGCACTGCGCCAAACCACGGGTCGCTCACCTCTGACCTCTTCACTCGATTTAAGGGCACCATATAAAAATCAGCCGCGCTACTTGACTTGCGTTTGTCGGTTCTAAAGCTGCCGCTGCTACTCGCCGCTTCATTGTCCGCTCAATGGGGACCAAAGCGACTAGCTTGAGTTATCCTTTACCGGACAAATGCCGACAATTCGCTGGTGAACAACTCCCACTGTAGGTTCATCCAGGCGCTCGGATTCACCACGTTAGCAATACAGGTCTACAAGTCATTTGAGCCTGGCGGATTGGCAATCTTCATTCCTTCTTTTTCTTCTTCTTCGGTCCCTAAATGAGACATGAGACTTGCGACACAGCCAATTTATTATCATTTCGTTTGTACAGACATAGTCAATACTGGATATCGTGCCTACAAAAATGGTCAAATCCACTATACTTATTATTTAGCATTTTAATATAATGGTAAATTATAAATATACGTATACACAATATTACATTAAATGAAAATATTTCATATGCATTGTTTTGTATTGATTTGATTTGGAGGTGAGTACAGCTCGTGTCGAGTTCAACTGGCCGCAACATTTGACATTGCAATGAGATATACCATTTTCATCATAAAATTCTTCAAAAGAGCATACTGATTGTGAGACAAATAGTTTTATAATTCAGATACGTTCCGTACAGCAATTATCCTAAAATATCATTTGGGCTTCATGTTTTTTGTCCTTTAAAAATATGATTGATCGTGTAAATTTTTTCATTAAAATATGTAATTAGACCTAGTAATGATGTGTTTATAGTTACATTGAGTAGATTTAATATTTGACCTTTAAAAATATTTTCTCACTTTCCAATTAAAACGTCTCGATTCGCTTAATATTTATCTTCAATTTTACTCCAGCAGAAATGCGATTTTATTTTTTTAATAAACGTTCTTTAAAATATTCTGTGTATCAATTTGCCGTCTTTTCTATCATGAGATTTTTCGACTCGCCTAAATTCTGCATTTTATTGAATGAAGAGTTTGCGCTATCAAACTTCTACTCGTTCTTCATATGCTTCTCTTCTTGAGTGTTGCAAGACATCGATCTTTCCATATGTCTATTTTCTCCTTTACCTACCATATAGAGACTGTAAGTATCCTGTTTATTTCCGGTCCTTGCCTTCTTCTGTCGCATTCAACAGTAAACATGTTCCTATTTCATATGTTTTAGAAAATAGCAGTCCTCGACATTTTTATTTCAGACGTAACGAAATGGCTGTTTTTAAAGTGCGAATAAGTAATACATCTTTCTCGGAAAATAGCCTCATTATTTGGCTTCTTTTCTATTACATTTCACAGGCTTTAGAGGTTACGTGACCCTCTTTATGAAACGAAAGAGGAGGATACGCAGCAAGAAGGTTTCAACGGAAAGAAACATTTCCTTCATAAATGAAGCAAAACGCGCTGAAGGTTCCTTTTGCCGAGGCAAACGTAGTGCTTCAATGACTCGTACTTGAATGAGCAACATCTCAAAACTTCTTGGAAAATGGAACTTTCATTGCATTTATCAATTTTAAAAAAATATAAAAGTCGTTTTTTATATTATTTAAAAATTACTTCAAAATATTATATGTTAGTGAATGATACAAGATAGCCATCTTTAAGTGTCATAGAAATGATAACCAGATCATCTTGATTCAATTTTACACCAACAAATTCCGTCGTTCGTCTTTTAAGTTTTGTTTTTTTAGTCTCAGCCTCTACACAGTGTTTGCACATTCTTAAGCTCACAAAGTGAAATTGCCTTTATTACTAATTTCAACCCTTCTTGGAAATATATTAAATTATTTTGAATAATTTTATTTTTAACGCTTCTTGGAAAACATTTCGAGCTAAAGACAGTTGATAGCAAGAGAGAACAATGAGGTCAATACTGGTGGTCTCATAAGACAGACTTCAAAATAATGTTTCAGGAACAAATACCTCCTATTTTCTGTTCTAACAGGATGCCAAAATTTAAACCGACACATGGCAGCATCAGTAATCTTCAAAAAATGAATTTCAATGACGAAATTGCTGCAATGTGATAAGGACATTCTCATCTTCAAAAGAAAACGTTTTTAGTTGCACATTCAGCATAGCTTACGCAGTGACCACTGGTCGACTGACGAATGGGACTGACTTGACTGAATTTGAATGTAAATATGAATGTGAATGAGAATGTGATGGGTCTCATGGAATGTTTCTACAAGCAACAAACTAGGAGAGCCATGTTCTATTCCCCCTCTAATGCAACCAATGCTCCGAACACATTTTGAATTATTTACGTGTAAAGTATTCGACTGCCGGAAATGCAAAGGAGCTGTCCGAGCGCCAGCGCCTGCGATGCAATTTTGATGAGGGCGCTGCCGGTCCAGGGCTGGGCGCTGCTCGTCCGAGCCTATTATGTTTTAAAACAGAAAGTTTTCTTCAAAGCGCACCGCATTAGCACGTAAATTAACGCACGAATTAAAAACAGCCGCGGGCGGTGCGCTCCGCGGTGAGGGTGAGTGGAACGAGACGGGGAAGTGAGAGAAATGACGGGGTGGAGTGGCGAGGGGCCGGCCGGGTTTCGAACGGGGCGGGATGGAATAAGATAGGACAAGATGGAAAGGCGGTGAAGAAGGTGGGGTGCGTTGGGGTAGGATGCGGTTGGTGGGTGGAATGCGTTGGGGTTGGAGGCAGTTGGGGTAGGTTGGCGTAGGGCAGGGTAGGGAAGTGTAGAAGGGGAGAGGGGTCGGGTGGGTGAGTGAATGGGGTGTGGTAGGGTGGGATGGGGTAGTGTTTAAGAGGTAGAGTAGGTGGGGTAGAATGGAGCTGGGTGGTGTAGGGAAGGGGAAGGTAGGGAGGAGTAGGATAGGTTAGGGTATTGTAAGGGAGGGATGGGGTTCAGTAGGATCGGATCGGGCCAGGACAGGCCGGCGTCGAGAGCAGTGGCAGAGCAGTGGGAATGGGGATGCGGAAATGTGGGAGCGGTGAGGGCGGGGTGGGGACGGGGCGGAGCCGGTGGTGGGGAGAGATGGCGTCAACGGTAGCTGCTGTGAATGAAAAGGCGCGGGAAACGTAGGTCTCTGCAGCGGAAGGGAGGAGACGAAAGTGGCGAGGTCAGAACGAAATGTTGGGGCTGGCGGATTCAGAAAATCTCTGGCTCCAACTTCTGGCTTCAAAGTTTTAACTTCTCTTCCAGGAAGGGAGATGGTCAAAACACACACAAAATTGAGGATGTGTAGGTAACATTCTATACATTAACCTGCGTGTAACGTTAGTTTTAAATGTACGTTGTGATAATTGGAAATTTCAGTTATTACACTTCTTCGGTACTATCTAAGTGATTTTTAGTGCAAATATTCTGTATAAAATACAGCGCGCCAGGAAAGTCACTCCGCCGTAACACCTTGCTGCTTGCAACACAAATTATGTTGGTAGCAGCGTTTAACAAAAGGAAACGAAAATACCGCACTCGCTACAATCATAACAGATGCTGGAAGTTCCCTTGTTTCTCAGCTATCTGACTGCAACGTCATTGATCCTTTTAGGAGGCCCTAACTCGGCCCAGTGCGGAGAGACTTTCCTGTCGCACAATATAAATCTCAGTCACAGTGAATAGTGGAATAAGCGGACCGTTATGTGGATTACTTCTCACTGTAGAGAGATGATTCTACATTTTGCCACTCTGACTTTCGAGAAATAAATTCTTGTTTGTGCACTAATGTTTAGCCATTTTAGTCAATCATCTATTGCCATTGTGGAATATATTTGAAAGCGTTCATTTCATCTCATACTGCCCCAAAACCGAAAAGAAATCGGGATGCATTTATAAAGGAAAAATATTTTACATACTACGAACATGGCCTAAAATTATTATATACTATGAACATGGCCCAAAATATCTCATATTCAATATAATATTAACCGTAGAGTTTCGTAAAGAGCAAATGTAATTTCAAATAATCCGCATCAAGAGTTCTTTAAGATTAAAACGAGTTTCACGTTTATTTCATGTTTACGTTTGTTAAGATTCTGTGTGTCTGTTAACCAAAGCTCAAATCTTAAATGAATACTTAGCTATTTCGAAGGTGTGTACGTCTGAATATGTGACCGATGTTTTAATTTGTAAAACAAAAATTCTACAAGATTAAGTACAGACTCATTATAAAAAATAATTAAATTGCTACGCAATTACTACATGGAGGATTCTGCGACAAGGATACGCATGTAATAATGTTGTAAAAGAAACGCTCTACGTAATTTCATTTCATTTTTCATTTTATTTTCTGGAAACCTATTACACGCCTATTTCACTTCGGTAAGCAATTTCTATTATATTATAGTCCAGAATGGTCATAATACTCACACATTCTCCTTCTGTTAATGCTTTCTCTGGAATTATATCATTTCTTTCTGCTCTTTCTTCATGATCCTTTTTCCTATTCCTTCTAAATTAATAATTTCCTTGCTTATGTTCTTTTTTCCGTTTTATGTTTTCTGTCTTGTTCCCATGTTAGAATTTGGATTGGTTAAATCAGGAATGTAAATTACTAAATCATTAGTTTTATCAGATCCTTTTGAACACCAAACATATTCATAAGCGTTCACACTTTCTGATTATAAAAATGTATTTATTATTATATTATTGCTTTGATTTGTTTACAAGTAATATGAATATAGATATTCTTCGGGTATAGAGTCTACAAATATAGATGTCCTAGAGGCACAAATAAAATGAGATACTTTGCTTCACAGAAAGTAGATTTCTCGAACAAATGAAACCGAAAAAATCTCGGCACACCGAAATGCGGATTTTTTTGTACATATTTACGTCTACTACTAAATAACGATGGAAATGGGTCTTGGTACACTAAAAATTATTATCACGAAAGTTGTAGTACGTGGAATATTCCGGGTGAAAGGAAGTTATAATAAAGTGGCCTCGGTAGCAGAGTATTAACGCAGGCCACGCGCGCAAAGCTTCGTTTGGCTGCAGCCGAGGGCGACGGCGCGCTCTCTGCTGGCGCCGCCGCTGCCAAAGCAGGTTGCGTCCGCAGCGAGCAGAGCGCGCCCGAGGCGGACGAAGGAACTTCCTCTGATGAGGCTGCGCCACAAGGAAAGGGATCGATCACACATAAAGGAGGGTGCAATTTTTATCTTCAAGCACCCAATTTTCTTGTTACCGCGAATATTATTATTCTATTTTATATACATTGACATTGCACCCAGCTACTATTAACGTCAATTCTTTTTCTGCCTAACTCACTCTATCTTTCTTTCTCCATCTGTGTTTCTTTATTTATTTCTTTTCTTGGATTTTTCTTCCTTACTGTCTCTCCTTCGTCGCTGTCTCTTTCTCCACTTTTGCTTGTTTTGGACTCGACTATGTGTGATTCTTACACATCGTTCTTGCTTGTCTGCCAAAACCTTTCCTCACCTGACCTCTATCAGCACAATCTTTTCCCCATAAATCGCTCTCTCATTCTTTCAATCTTACCAGCTATTTCGATCTCTCCTACAATCTTCCCATCTCTCTCAGTCACCATATATTCTCATGCACGTAACTTCCGCTCCTCTTACTCTCATCCTTTTCCCGTTCCCACTGTCTCTATCATCCAAGAATACCTATTTTTTTTACGACCACCAATCCTTGTGTCTTCACATGCAATAAAGGTTCACAGTAGCACAATTTTAATACTTGTATTAAATATTCATGAATGCGAAGACCAAAAAGTACCTCATTTCCTGCACCTTGTGCATCGTTACTCATACCCCCTCCTCATCCGCGCGTAATTTCCCCCGAGATAAAGGAAACAGCGCAATGGGCGCCGACAGCAGCGGTCGCGCCGCCGGCGACCGCGACCACAGCGCTCCGGCCCCCCCGCCGCCAGACACCTTCCCGCCCTCCGCCCGGCCCCCGCGGACACCCCCGCTGCCCTCCCGCTACTCGCCCGCCACACGCCCTCTAATCTTCTGCTATTCACATGCTACCCGCGGGCTTCTTACCTGCTACCCTTCCACTACCCGCTGCTACCCGCCCGCTACTGCCCGCTACCTGCCCGCTACCCGCACGCTACCCGCTCGCTACCTGCCCGCTACACACCCGCTACCCACCCGCCCGTCACTGCAAAGAGTTGAAATAGGCCCAAACGCGAGCCTTAGCACTTCCGCGTATGATAATTTACTACAATCTTTTATTTTACTCAAAATGTTCAAGAAAATCCTTCACTGGGGGTTACTAAACCACAATCAGCCCCATGTGATACTTGTTTAAACTTCTCTTTCACGCGCGTCCCCGCCATTTTCAAACACATTTATAATTTTCCACAGCTGTATGTTTTAAAGAAATATTTGGTTCAAAACTTTGAGGGAGAGATTTCTTTAGTAAAATTAGTTTTTTTTAGTTCCTGGACGAAAAATGATTTTACCATTATATATGTAGAAATGGATCGATGGATGTTTGAATAGATGTGTGTGGGGATGTCATGGATAAATCGGACTCATAACTTTGAGCTCAATCATTATGCACACGTCAGAAGGAATGTCTATTTGTGACTTTCTAAAGATCTGTAATATTGGGGCAGGTAACGAAGAGATTCATTTCTTTTTGTAACAAAAAGTGCAAAAATCAGGTAGAAATTACTACTAAATAGTAAGTTAGTGCTTAAACTGGGCAATAGGAAAAGGCGTTATGCCATTTTCTCTTTCCCCAGTTACAAAACAAATGAGGAAATACATAATAAAGTACAACCCGTCTAAGCCGGAATCTTTTGGGTCCAATAGTTTCTTCTGACTTATACAGGTTCCCAGCTTATTCATATTTGCAATAAAACCTGACAATTCAGAAAATTCAATCGTTCAAAGATGGAATGAGTAGTTTATATCACCTCAATCTAAATGTCAAAGAAACCAAGACATCCCGGGAGAGACAAAATGACATACAGAAATTCAACACGAAGTCTAATGAAACAAAGAACACCATAAAAAGTAAAATAACTATTACTTTTTCAAGATTTATATGAACAGATTAATTCATATGATGATTTAGGGTTCGGGTATTCGCTTAGGTCCTCGTGAATATTGTGGCAACATAATGGTATTGTGGCGTATAAAAATTACTTTTAACCTCTCATTCTTGATTTTATCATTGCTTTAAGGCATCGTACACTTGAGTTTTTTCAGCTTTAAATTTCTGTATCGAAACCTTAACAGACGTGTTGCTTTATTCGTGTTCTTCAATTAGTCTAATTTCCTCATCAAGAGTTAACGTTGTCAATTTGCTGCCTGACATCGTAAACAATTGATTAACACAATAACTTATACTCGAACGACACAACAGTAAACGTTTAGAACCACTGTACCCTCAGCACGTAAGAACTGGAAGAATCGCTTGTCGCGTCTCTCCTTTCTTCACTCGGGCTTGTGAAGGCCAATGCTATTGCAAATAAACAGTGGTTTTCGCACGAGATGTGTAGGATATATGTGCTAGGAGGAGGGTTGCTGAGAAAGCGAATGGACGAGCACAGCTCTGAATGTCTCTTTGTACGATGTCGCCACGCAAGTCGATGATTAATTTTAAAAGAATATTTGTTTTGCGTCTTATCCAGAATTTATAATACCGTGGCACTTAACATTCTTTTTCGTTTCCGAGTTAAGCAAGTTTCAGGCTTATCCACAATACTTCACAATGGAAAATACTCCGATCTGAGGTTTGTTCCGCGAAGGCAGGTTTCCGCTTTATCCAAGTTCCGCCTCAGAGAAGTTTTACTGTATTACACTTTAAATAAAAATGTCTAAAAATCGTACATTATTCAGCTTTTTCTTATGAAGTTACAGTAGTATGAATAGTGAGATCAGCCGTTATGATGTTTCTTACTGTCACCGCTCTTCTCTCCTTAGTTTTACTTTGATTGATTGATTGATTTGACTTACTTTGATGCAGTACTTGGTAAAATATATGCTATTTTGTAAATGAAAATTTCAAATATTGTCTTGTGATTGTGAAAAATTCTGAATCTTTTGAAGTAATATGAAAATTATTAAATTCCTTTAAAATCGTTCCAATACCCAAATAATTTGGGCAAATAATTGGAGCAAACATTCAAAAGGTGACATGTCCATTTGGCAAAAATTAAGTTCTTTTGTTGTTTTCAACTATGATTTTATTTCCAGAAAGAAACGTAAAACGTTTTACAATACATTAAATAGTACTCTGTTGAATTAAAGGCACTGTTGAAAAGTGGAGTATTTAGGTTACATTTTTAATTTTTATTAAAAAATAGTGAAGTGAACAGGTCACGTTTTGAATGTTTGCTCATTTGCTCTTCGCAATATAAGTGGAAAAGTTTTGATTTCAAAGAATCTCCTAGTATTTATTTATTTATTTATTTATTTATTTATTTATTTATTTATTTATTTATTTATTCGTCAAACATAGATGAGGATGAAGTTGTAATATTTTTGCACTTGGTGTAATATTAACTTTTATGTGATGACGTATTTAAATGAGGAGGCTGAAGTTAATTTGTACGTGAATAAATTTATTTTTGTTCATTTTATTGCAACTAGTAGTGTGAAGCTGAACAAATTGGCTGTTCTGAAACGAAACAATTAAAATTAAGCTTATTTCTTCCTCATCCCATGAAATTAGGTTGTAAAAAGTGACGCACAAGTTTGCGAAAACTGCGAATTAAAGTAATAAATTTTTTTGTCAATCAAAACCGAATTCATTGAATCAAAATCAATTTATTCAATCAAAACCGAAACTGATTTTTAATGCTTTTGTATGTACTGAAATCATCGTCTCTCTCATAGTCAGAGACTCTTTAGTTTTCCGGGATTTTATGCGTTTATTCCAAATTAGTAATATAGATAATTTTGTAGAGGAGATTTTTTGTGACCTTTTTAAATCAGTAGGCAAGCTTTTAGTTTGAAGAAGCTGCAGTTTGGCAGACCGTAGCTAAGCCTATATAGCGCACAATTAACTCAAATATAGGATATAACTATTAAAGACGAACTTCATTTTAAAAGCCATTCAAAATTACTTATAATTCGTAGAAATTTAAAATTTTATTTCCCCAAAAGTAAAAACAATTGGTCTTAAAAACATAACTTAGTGTATTTTCACTGTTAGTTAACAATATCGTGTTTAACTTTCAAAAGATTCGTAAGTAAGAATTTATACAATTATATTTTATTTAGCTTCTAGTTACTTTAAGGTTCTAGAATATAGAAATGTATAACCAATTGTTTCATAAAAGAGCATTTTTTCTCTATGCGAGATTTCGAACCGTGTCGACCAGAATCTCCGAAGTGCTTACGGCACCTACAGCAACACTGCCCCCTGCCCGCCTCCGCGTTGCACCCTCTACCAAATAACGCCCACTGCCCCTCCCACCAGACTTCCAAACCGTCCTCACCAGCTCCTCAGATCCCCACCTGGTCCCGCCTCGTCCCCCCCCGCTCCGACACAACCCGTCCTCCCATCCTATTCCGACCCGTCCCGTTCCATCATGCTTCATCGAGAGCTTCGGCTCGGCTCTGCCTGCCTTCGCACCTACTGCTTGGGTGGCCAAGTCCCACTCGGGGCCCCGCCACCGTAACTGCCCATCGCCTCACACTCAGTGAGCGTACCGCCCACTGTGGCGCTCATCGTCCCCCACCCCGCCGGCCCCCCCAAACGCCCCCGCGGCCGCAATTAGCGCAGATGAAAGCGACCGCCCACGACCCCGCGAACATCCACGAGGTGCGCGGGAAAACGCACCCGTGTATCGCCACCGCTGCCGGAATTTCACAACGCCCTCAGGCTCTCACGTCTTTGCTCTCTTACTATTATGTTTGGCGGTGTTTTCACAGTGCATGCGGTTTATTTCCAACGGATACCTGATGATCTCCATCAAAGTCTTGCATTTGCTTACGATTCTTTTGCGGTACTATTCTTAATCCTCTGTACTAATAGAGCGGGTCGCTGGTTCTCAAAGGCTGCGCTGCGTCACTACGAAGTGCCGCGAAATGACGTGAGTGTGTGGCGAAAATATGAACACATTGAACGTTGAAGCTAAGATTACATATTTGTATTACAAGCAGATCTTTTGAAAATATTCGTCAATATAAATAATCTTCGCACGTAAATGGAAAATCTGGGCTTGTTTATTTTTGCGCAGATATTACAACGCATTCTGAATTTCAAAATAATTTCTTTAAAATCACTATTAACTTTTTTATTTGGTATTATCCAAGTCTTCTTCTGTAATACCAAATACTAAGAGGGATACGGGCAACCCCAATAAATAAAAGAGTGAATTCCGAATTCAAGCACTAAATACTATAGAAAATAGTGTAAATAGAGATGATAGAATAAAAAAAGTGTAAATTTATTGCCATCTGCGTGGGTATTAAAACCGAACCTAGTCTTATTTTTTTAGTTCATGACATTAATAATGTTCTCGTTATAGTTCCTTCAATACTAGAAGGACAATAGAATTGTTTATTTTCGTGGGTGTTTAAGATTGTCACCTGTCCAATACGGAATCTCCAGCAATTTTGCAATGGGGAACCAGGAAAAATAAATATTGCTAAAGTTTAAAATGCTTGAGGAAATAACATTACAGCCATAGTTTTCAAATTTCATAAACGAAACGTAAGATACCTGCGTTTATTAACCAAAAAATCTTTTCAAATTTTAATATTATGTTGTTAATGGTTTGTTCTTCCCCTTTTAACTATTTTGCTCCCGACTGAATTTAAAACATTAAAACAAATATTTTCCTCTCGCCATGCATGCTTCAAATAATTTCTAAAAATGTTCAAATATTTCTACAGTAGAAAAAGGTAACAAAAATGTCCGAAATATGATAATTTAAAACCAAATAGAGCAAAACTTGTCCTTGAACAAAAAATACTTAAGTTCATCGTTACTTCCCAGACGACGAAACAGCATCCGCAATCATGGCGGTGGCACACCGGATCCACCATTCCTCCCCAACTTGAGCCTCTTTTTGTCCCTGTTGCAGTTTTCAAATTCAGTACTCAAAAAACTTCCCAGTATCAAGTTTTGCGCATTCCCACTAAACCCTGACACCCCCGTTCTTCTATCTTCGTTCTATCTCTCGCCACTAAGATCATGCACTCACCTCTCTTGACACACCTCCTTGTATGTTTGTTTTCTAATACAACAATCGAAACAAAATGACGCATCCTAATGAGTCGGGTAACAACAAATGAAAATAAAACTAAACCTTACCTATTATGAGTATAACTAACAAGCTACAAAAAATAAAACAGGATGAGACATGGTAGTTTCAATATAAACATAAAACATTTTAAAGGAACTCAAGCCGAAAATGTAGATTCGATCACAAACGCAGAATGTCGGGACTCGCAAGGATGTTGGTAAGGGCTCGGAAAGGCGGCGGATAATTGCTGAAAACTACGTGCGTCTACATCCGCAGATATGGGCCAAGCAAACAACTTTCAGTGAGATCTCTTTTTGAGAATAGAGTCGAATACGACTCGAAAATGTTGGGATTTATGCATTGACTATAATACTTGCAAAATTATGAGAAGAAAAAGCCAAGAGCATGGCGCAATTAATTATTTTCTTGGCTATACAGAATGTCCAAAACCTACCGTGACAAAAATTACCAGATTCCATGTTGAATTCCATTAGCAATGGCAGGTTCATTTTTTCAAGAAAAAATTGTCTTCCAGATAATTGGGTTTAAAAGTCACTTGCGGGCGCGAAATTTATGCCTGCTGCAGCAGCGGAGTGCGGTTTCCGGAAGTGAATTTTAAACCCAATTTTGTTGAAGACACTTTTTTCTTTGAAAACTGGTCCTGCCATTCTTTATGAAATTCAAAACAGAATTTGAAGATTTTTGACGCTGGCTATATGTATTTTTTGGCGCTGCGAACCTGCCCATACACTTACCTCAAATGTGCCTGCCCAGATATTAGCTTCATGATGATCGGTGCTAACTGATCACCATTTGAATACAATTGGCAAAGGCTGGTCTCCTACTGATATCTGACTCAAATTGCAGAAAATGAGCTTGAGAGTACCCGTGACGGAACGTGAATATATAGATTGCCCAGGGTAAATAAGGCTTCGTGTTCGAAGACCATCATTACTGAGCACTTTCAAATGATTTTTTCTCGTGATCACATCTCAAAACGTTCTCACCGAAGACTTCAATGTTATTTGAAAAATGGTTGAGTGCTACGCACGCTAGTGTGACAGTATTTGCAATTGATCTTCGAATTAAAGGGCGGCATAACTTTTAAATGTGAGTGTCTATAATTTAAAAATGGAAGATACAACAATAATATACCAATTAAATTGATATAATCCATTATAAAGTTCGCCAAGATCAGTGGTTGTACTGTAAATTACGATAAACAGTTTATGTATTGATAAGAGATCATTGATGACCCCTCTTACATGTTCTATAAGTTTGTAACATTTATTCTAAGACAACCACGAGTGTAAAATTAAAGTACTTAATTGCAAAGCTTGAGTTGTATTAGCTTGAAACCTTGTTAGAAAGAGTGACCAATACTTCATTGTCTTAGCAAATTTTTGAAACCATTACAGGAGAAAAATCATAAGAAATGTAACATTGTACGTGAAGCATTAAGAAATACATTTTATTCTTAATACTACCTTGCAAACTTTACATACCTACTGCACGTAACATAGGTAAATTACAGATTGAAAATGGTAGGTTTCATTAAAACTCTACGTACGTTTAAAACAGATCACTACTCGTTGATAGCATCAACTGATAGCAACATGAACTGAAAATGTTTCTCTTTACACTCATTCGCTTCAGATTACTCAATGTGAGAGCCGCTTTGTTCCAAATTTCCTGTTTGTGGGAAACTCAACACGAATATATCAATAGGCAATTCATCCAAATTCCAAAGAGTCTGTTTACCCTCGTAGTGGAACGGAAGCTATTGACGCACAAAGAAAAATCTGGAGTGAGAGGGATAGATTAACACGGTCCAATTTTAGCAGACTGCGATGTGGTGCAAAAGAAATAACCCAGATACGAATATAACTCACCAACTTCAACCCTTAAGCGCCTGGGGGAATCTATAAATGTTACGTAAATTACATGCCGTAACGACATCATTACTTTCCAAATGGCGTCATGAAAGGCTTCTAGCAAAATATTCATAATGTCACTCATAGTTCAGCTATGACTTCCAGGTGAGAACTAAGTGACAATAAAAATCTCAAATAACATTGAAAGTGTCATCTAAATATTTGTAAAAGCATTGTAAACCAGAGAAATTTAACTGGCGCGTTACAACCGCTTATGTATTTTTGTTAATGATTGGTCATATACATATGTACTCATGAATATCAGACCTCATAGCGTGCATTACAGTGATCACTAATCGCTAAAGAGCAGGTATGGCCGGAGGTAGTTTAGAAATATCGTGTCCGAACAAAAGCCCCGCGCTATATGCAGATTAAGAGTGATATTCTCTCTCCACATCAAAGCGTCGGCGTGAAGGACTCGCAAACGCGATATTGCCCCAGTGCTCCGAGTGTTTGAACATGAAAACACGAATATCTATGTGAGGTCACGGGGCATCGCACAATATGGAACGTTTAATCTCTCTATTGGCGGACCCTTTTCCCTTGTGGCCGCCTGGATAAACAGATGAAGGCGGACCCGCAATCTCAGGTATTCATAGTCACACGTTCAGCATGTTTGAGTTTAATGCATGAGTGATTCATGATTCTTTCTTTATACTTACACGTGTTATGTTCTAGATTTTGCATTTGAATGTCTGCATGATCATCCTTCAAGTTTAGGAAACATATTGTGTGTGTTTAGGGTTATAGTCACTAGACTGAAAGTGAAATCTATTATAATACGGTAGTATGTATTTTTCTGGATATGGAAAGACCAAACTGTCCAAAGAAATGATCGAAAATAATTTCATTTTTTTTAACAACATGAGTTGTAAAAGCAATCACATATCCAGGCACTTCACAAAAATGTTAAACACTTCTTAGACATTTAGGGTGGGGTGAAATATAATATTTTTTTTGCCAATAAACAAATGATACGAAATCTCATTTAATAAAATTATAGTGACATTTGCGAAATTGTGCCCCCGCAACACACACCTCACTTGTTTGGCAAGTTCACTGCCGTTAGTCAGAACGTGCATCAGCGTTACCATCGCATGCATCGAACATTATGGCCAACACTAAAATTTTAGATATTTATTGTTTCTGCAGGTAGGTATGTACAACCTGGTGGCAGAACACTACAATTTACATATTACAAATAGGAATATTAACTTTAAATTACTTAACAATGTAACTTTAAATTATTTAAAGACATAATAATAATAATAATAATAATAATAATAATAATAATAATAATAATAATAATAATAATAATATGCTAATAATAATGGCATTAACTACATTTTATGGCTGACCTGGACAGTTATTTTAAACTATTAAGTACAAGATAACACGATTTTTTAATTACACTTTACTTCATTTCACTTTCACTTCACTTCACTTCACAACATCTGAAATTCACTTCTCTTTCTACTTCTATACTGCACTCACCTGCACAACACGTCACCATACTTCAATACAATACTACTTTGAATATAACTATAGATTTAATATAGCAACGCATTTAATAGTAATTAACGCCATAATAATAGCAATAAAAATAACAACAATAAGCAAATAATAACTGTTATAATAAGCCTAACTTACTAAATTAATAAAGTTAACAAAGACCATTTGTTTTTAAATTATTTTTAAATCTGTGAACACCTACAGGAGTTCCAAGGGTTCCTAGGGTTCCGAGGCTGTCACAGGTAACTTATTCCAGTCCGTTATTGTTCTATTTGTAAAGGAAACTTTTCCAACATCTGTTCTCTGTGGCCTAAACTGAATTTGGTGCCTGTGATCGCCTCCACTAAAGTATGAAGGTCTACCCAGTCGGATGTAGATATCTTTCCAAGCTGGATAACCGGCATACGCTTTGTACAGGGCACAGTGTCTTGCCTTAACTCTCCTAATTTCTAAAGACTCCCATTCTATATTCTTCCTATTGCTTCGGAAAGTAAATTTATACGCTCTTCTCTGTACTCTCTTCAAATATTCCTTTCGGGAATTTCTATAAGGGTCACAACAAACAGCCCCGTATTCCATTAATGGACGAACTAGAGATATATAAGCTACTTCTCTCGCTTTCGCAGTACTCTTTTTTAGTATTCGCATAGTAAAATGCAAGGACCTCCAAGCGCCCCCCCCATTATGGTCACAGAACAATATGAGACAAATACTCGAAATTGTAAAAAAATGTCGAAATTGTCGGAAATGTGAACTGTATAACTCCATTAAATTAGATTTATCGTTACATGTTCTCGCAAAAAAAAAATATTATCATTTTTCCACAGGCCCTAGATGTTTGTAAAATTTATTCTGAACCAGGTATCTAATTCTAATCATGAATGAAAATTGTGAGCCATGTCTCATATATGGCTGCATACAGATTCATTCATTTCATTATGAAGACGTTGAGGAGAAAATAATAAATTCTGTATTTTACTGCTGTAGCTATAGATACAAGAGGAATAAGGGTGTGGGTGTGGAAGTCGCTGCGGGCGTAGGCGAAGAGCTGGGTTGAACCAAGGCGTGGTGAGGGCGTGGGCGTTGGGGATGGCGAGGGCATAGGTGAGGGCGGGTATGAGGATGAGGATGAGGACCTGAGGGTGGACGTGGGCGTTGGCGAGGTCTTGTGCGTGTACGTAAGCGAGGTTGTGGGCGAAGACGTGAGGGGGGCCGAACGAGGGGGAAGACATGGGCGAGGGCATGTCGTGGCTGCGGGGCGTGGGGGGGAGTGGGTGCATGGGGCGGCTGTTGATGGAGCGCGAGTGCGTGTCGGAGGGGGGGCGTGGTCGTATCGCCCAGCCGCCGCCCGCTGTTCGTTTTATTGCCCTCCGTGGGGTCGCCAGAGGAGGGCGGTCCCGGCCGCTTTCATTATGCGTCTGTCGCGGCGCCGCCACCACCGCTCGCTCCCGCTCTCACACCCACGCGTCAAACTGACCGGATCTTCACCTTTCGCAAGTGGCCATGTTTCTGTCCTTACTTCAATCATGAATACTCTGGCTTCTGCTGTAGACCGTCGTCACTATCTCGCGAAAATATCTAAGATTTCCTTTTTGCTTGTGAATCGACCATCTTGGATCACGCATACATGCACTTGCACGGGTTTAGTGATTATCTATCACTTTGCAAGTCTTGCATTAAATCAATCAGGGGGATCAGTATTAGGCTGAATCCGATTTTTATACCCCAGGGTTGTTAGTCCTGGGTGTTGGAAGATGGAATGATGATGATAATGAAGAATGAATGGACGGCACACACAAACAGACATACACAAACACACCCACGCCCGAGGCGGGACTCGAACCCGCGATCCTGTTCGGATCTGCGATATTTGTCGGTGATTTTCTTAATCAAATTGATAGAGCGTACCAAGATGGGCTTTTGACCCGAAGGTCGGTTAAATTTATTAGGGGTAAAAGATAGTTAATTCGCCATGTGGTATTCTGAGTTATGAGGATTGGAATGAGAATGTAATATGGGAAGGAGTATAGAGCGCGTTATTCAACCCGTATACCTATATTCTACGTTGCTGTTCGGCACAAAGATGTGATATTGATGTTTAGAAAAAAATTAAAATTTTGTTAGAATCTCAATATTTTTAACATCTATTTATTGAAGAGGAGTTTTTTAACGTCTATAGTATGTGTCCAATGTTATGTGGCCAATGTTAGGAGTTGTCTTTAATCATGTGCTCGATATTTTTAGGATAACGATGTTTCATTTGTAAACGATTAAATTTTTAAAATAACAAAAGACTGTATTAATTTTCACATTTCAATAACCTCAATATCCTTTCAGAGCATGGTACCAAAGGTGTAAAATAAATTAACCATATTTTTGTTCACAAATCTAGACTACAATTTTTGAATAATTCAATCTGATAATTAATTTTGTTAATTGTTTAAATCATTATTTTATCATTTTTCTGTGAAAACCTTAATTGCATATTAATAAACACGACCAATAAATCCCTCTCGCGTCACCATTAATAACTAATGTTACTAATCCACTTTTGAAAACATTAATGTTTAAAAACTTCAATTTTAGGGACGATTAACTATTGATATTGATGTTTTAATTTAAAACATTGATGTTTTGAAACAATGGTGTTTTGAACCCATATTACGTGAAAACTATTATGGAAACAAACTTATGGCATAATTTATTTTAGGGAAGAAAAATATGCTTTGATGAAAAATATAGATAATACTAAAACAAAAATAAAGACTAATTGTATTTTCTCTCAGTTCTATTAAATTTTTCTTCTCATTTTTCCTTCCTTCTTTCCATTTCTCCTTTCATTTCATTTTTCTTTCTTCCCTTCCTCCTTCCTTCCATGCTCTCATTATTTTGTCATATTAGACGGCAAAGTGAGCGTTACTCTCTTCGACTGTATCGAGATACTCCTTCAAGTTTCGTTCAGTAAACATGTTATTGAGATTTACTTTCAACTAATATTGTTTTTACATGTAGGTGGAAGATGATGCCAATATACATGAGATATGAAACTGAATAGTACTTCTGTAAATACGAATGCTGTATTGGTTGATATCAAAGTTAAAGTTAAATGAATGAAGGTCTGGAGATGATTCCAAAAACACGCGGTTATGGATAGCATACCGAAACTTTTTTCTTTGCCTTAACAGTATTAAATGAATTTCCTCGCCTTAGCCGTGTGTCTATAAATATTGGTCTCTTAGACTTGACTAAATGTGAGTTTTTATATGAGGTTATCATAGTTGATCGTAGGTCCAATTGTTCTCCCTACCAAATGTTAGGAAAATACAAAGATTTTGACGGGTTTGGCGGGTCCTCCACCGACCAGGAAGTCTTATGGACAAGAGCAAAGTGCCAAGTGGCTATCCCATGGGCTTGCCTATTGCCAGCGCTTATCTGCGGGCGAACAGGATGGCCCACTGCTTGTCGAGTCAGCCTGTGGGCAGAGAAGGGGAGAGAAAGTGCTGCTCGCATTCGTGGTAGAGGGGTAAAGGAGTCTAGGCTAGTGAAAAGGACAGTTAGGCCAGATGCATTCCATTTGAGCAGCCTTGGACTAAGGAATGAGTGTGGTCGGGAGGCTGAGGCAAATCATGTAGACAAATATGCCGGAAATAAACATAAAATATAATGTAACCTCAAAATATCTTGTTAACGAATTTATATTTACTTTTAACTGTACTTAATATATAACATTCTTAAATCAAAAAATCCACGTATTATTAACCCCAACCGGTAATCTAATCGCCATGTTCTGGCTTTACGCCCACTTGCTACTATCAACTTCGTTAGCAAGTGTGTGATGGCAATCAAAAATCAAGACCGGGTAATATCTGATCCAAGAAACTGTTCATAGTATTATTTCCCTCTGCAACCCAGATCCAATGGGCCTAAACCAGGAGAACCTGTCAAGAGAACTAATATTTTTAAAAATGCAGATTTCAGTACCTTTCTCTGTACCATGTGGAGCCGAGGAAACGCAAATTACGGATGTTATAAAAGTACATATTCCCTCCAGTTATTGACGACGGTTACATAATATTATAAAATTGCAAGTCTTCAGTCTTCAATTAAAACCTAACCAAACAAAGCACCAGATTTTAAAATATAAATCATTATTGTCATTTAAAATATTGAAATAAAAATGTAGTTCTTCCATTGATGTGAATGTATTGAGCTTTATTCTAAAAAATTAAAAGAAAAAAATGTTTACTAAGGCCGGGCTTTCCAAGCGGAGCTAAGGGTGAGAATTGCGCACTGTAGCCAAAACACTTAACTTCATTCTACGAATAATTTCATTGGTTACTGGGATATAATGTACTCGTAATGCCATTGTGATACTCTACATTTCAACTCTAAGTCACGCAAAAATTACTAATATTTTTAAAAAGTCGAATGAATTGAAGATGAAAAAAGTGAGGTGAATGAAATTAGACACAAGAGGTCTTCATCTGAATTGTTGGCTTACACTAAGTGCAGCCATTTCGCATTGTATTTAAATATTTACTGAGGAAAACATCTTGTTAAATATTTCCAGCTCAACGAAAGCATTTGAAAACAAAGTTTGTTACCCCTGTAAAACAGTTTGTTAACCTCAAGAGTGTCAAAAGGCATTTAGTTTAGAATTCATGCTTTGCACATACGCATACACACACTTACATGCCTTCACTATAAAATTCGAGAGACCAGTCAGGATCCAGAAACGTTGTCCGGCTGGGGTGGTGACCCGCTGACCCGATCTGAAGGTGGAAACGACCTGAATACGACTTATACGTCGGATACTACCGAAAGAGAAACACTTCCACGTCTCAGAACACAGCATGCACTACACTTACGGGACTAATGACAATAGCTGTTCATGCAACAGGATGTCTAATAATCAATTAATTGGAATAAATTTATTGTTTTGTCTTAGATAAAATGATCGAATTTTCAACTAATTTCTAATTCTCCAACAAGTCAGAGAATAAATTAATATGATTTTCATTATATATATCAGATTAATGATTTATATACTATTTGGTTGAGAACAATCATGTTATATCAGGTGCTGTGTTTTAATAGAAAATATTCAAATGTCATCGTACAGATAGACATAACAGAAGATATACCAAAAAACGAAAATGAACTGTTTTTATCCGCTTTGCAAAACCAATCTATAGTTTCCCCGAACCATTTGTCGAAGTGACGGAGTGTTGAAGGGCAGACAATCCGCAAAACGTGAATAACGCATACCAAAGCTACATTCGCATGCATCACTCGTGAAGTCTTTGTGTTGAGCGAATCGATCGGAGTATAAACTATGAAGCCTGTCACCCCGAAAATAGTTTTTACATGTCGAATGTCTCTCTTCATCACTGAATAATTCACAACGTGCAAACAATCAAAAGGAAATGAAATGAAGTTGCTTCGACCCAGATTCAATAGGCAGCAATGAGTTATCAGGAAGCCACTTTGCACGTCTAGAGGTGAAAAAGTCTTCGCAGCCGGAATAACGAAAGGAGGAAAAGAAGTGTATAAAAGGATCATTAAATAATAAATTGGAAACAGAAGTAAAGGTTGCGACAAATTGAGCAAGAAAAAATCAACGATTACCCTAAAATTAGTTCGATGTCCACGAAAAACTTGCTACATAAAGAGAAATTCGTGAAACTGATCGTTAATTTGGAAATTACATAACAAAAAATCGATCTCATTACCCAGAGCTACACCTTTATGATTGTTGCTACATCTACACCTCTTTATATTTGGACACGTTTTGTCCTCACTCTGTGCACAACGTTTATTAGCAACACAACGTTTATTAGCAAATCTGCAACATTTATGTCTGACGCGCATTCATATATTGTAATCCCTCGTTGCTATTATATTGGTGACGTGTCATCACATAAAATCAAATGAACCGGTCCTGGGTGCATTTGCGACCGCCGATCCCCGAGCACAGCGCTGAGGTTGCCATGCAAGAGCGCGCGGTCGAGAAGCGGAAAGCAAAGCGAAACAGACACAAAGAGGAAAAGAGGAAGGAGAGGGACGACTGACGTCCTTTTTCTGCCCATAGCTTCGCCTCGACCCACGCATCGGTCCCCGTCACGCCCCTTCCCTGCCACGACACCGCCACGCCCCTTCAGCCACTCACCCCGCCACACTTCCACCACCACTCCCCCACCACGTTCCCGGCCACGCCCAGGCGCCACGCCCTCCATCACAATCTCCACCACGCTCTCCACCACACACTCCACCACGCTCTCCACCACGCCCTCCACCACGCCCTCCACCACGCCCTCCACCACGCCCTCCACCACGCCCTCCACCACGCCCTCCACCACGCCCTCCACCACGCCTCCACCACGCCCACCACCACGCCCTCCACCACGACCCTCCACCACGCCCTCCACCACGCCCTCCACCACTCCCTCCACCACGCCCTTCACCACGCCCTCCACCACGCCCTCCACCACGCCCCCACCACGCCCACCACCACGCCCACCACCACGCCCACCACCACGCCCTCCACCACGCCCTCCACCACGCCCTCCACCACGCCCTCCACCACGCCCTCCACCACGCCCCCACCACGCCCCCACCACGCCCCCCCACCCCTCCCCCCCCCCACGCCCTCCACCCCCCACCACGCCCTCCACAACGCCTCCTGCCACGCATTCCACCATATCCCTGACCACTTGCCTCGCTACATTCCCCGCCATGTACCTAGTCACGCTCCCTCCATGCTCTCGCACTTGCCACCCACACCACTCTGCCCCTTGCCCCTTGTCACGTTCTCTGCGACACTCTCCACCATGCACGCTGCCACCCCCGCCACGGGCCCCACAACAATCTCTCCGAGCCCCTCGCTTCGACCCCTCTCCCACGCTCTGTGGCAGGAATTGTCCACCTTACCTCACCCCCACCGCGATCCCACCTTCACTCCTTCCCTACCGCCACACAGTGGGGCCAGAAAGGGGAAAAGTATTTTTAAGCGTTTTTCGGAATTTTTGGCAATAAAAACAAATTTATAATTATATATTCACTTATTTCATTGTTTAACATTTAAATATTTATTTACATAACCTCCATATGTCAGAAATTTCATCATGTGACTCTTTTTCAAAATGTGAATTTGTACTTGAAGCCATTAACATTGGTATAACTTCTAGACTCAATGCCTTTGTGATATCTTTCCTCTATTCCACTTGAGAAATCAGTGAGTTAGATGCAATTAACAGCCTGCAAAGCACTTTCTTTTTTTTTTTTTTCAGGTTGCACTTTTTCTTCCGTTTTTCTTTTCCTTTCAATGTGTTTAATAACACCATACAGAATCCCCTTTGTTAATAAAGAGCTATCAGTACCAGATCATGAAGAAAAAAGGGAAAAAATATTGTAGGTACAAAGGCTAAAAAAAACTAGGTGCATCACAAAGTGCCTTAACGCAAAATGGGGCAAACATGGGCAAACTTTGATTAATGTTTTGAAAACTAGATGAATTCGAGAATCAGAATCAGTTAATATCATATCCCGGAAGGGAACTAAAAGACAATATGAAAAGGAATATGTTTTTTAGAACTTCATTTTTAAAGAACATATTTTCAGGTATCGTATCCATAGCACGTACGATTCTGGTAGTCGGAAGAGCAAAAATATTTGCATCGCAAACACACCTCTCTTCTTTCTGCGCGAGCGAAGAAGGGCGCCGCGCATCACTTGTGCAAGTTTAAACTTGCACTGGATGGAGTGACGTGATTCCCCCTTCCCTTCCTGACCGGGAAACGATGAAGGAGTCACGTTGCTATCCCTTTCATGTGAAATGGAGCTTCTGATTTTGGACTTTTTGCCAACTTGTCCCTCCTCGGGCTCCACAGTGCTGTGCCTCCGCCCCGCGGATCGACGCCTCGTGGCCAGCTGTCGACGGAGCCGCGGCGCACAGTGAATAATTCGGGCGGCGCCTGCGAATTACCCATCTCCCAGATTAGCAGCGACCGCGGGAGCGGAGGGCGACACCCGGGGCTGCGGAGGTGCCCGCGGTTGAGGACGCGTGGCCGCGTGAGATATGCAAAGGAGCAAAGTTACCAAGCAGGGGAGAGGGCGTCCCAAGGAGCACAAGCACATGCAGACTCTCTTAAAAATCACGCCATCAGTACCATTGCAGATACTGTATGTGGTATAAATGATGACGAAAAACTCACATGCATTCCCGTTAAAGAATTTTACATTTTACAACTTGTTCAATGAGCGTCATTCACATCGATTCCATGCACCATCAATCAAATGTGACAGGCAGCCCCCGTGAAGTAACATGTAGGTTCTGCAGTAGGGTTGTGTTCACCCAGCATGTCTCTTGTAGGATTATTACAAAACGTTTGACTATTAAATTATTTTCAATTGAAGTAACGTTTATCCATCATTAAGTCTGTTCGCATACGAGCTACTCCTCTCTTTGTTTCCGTTGCCATGGATGCCGTAACTGGCAATGAGATATCAATACAGCACTGACTACACGCTTTGGACAGTCATGGCCTTCGCTGCCTCTAAAGAAATGATCAAATTTTTTGACCGAGGACGGAAAATGCGTTAGATCTCTTATAACAAAAATAACTATTTTTCTTTGTATTAATGAGCTGTATCTTTATGACCCACTGATATTTAATTTTTAGATATTTTAACTTCCTTAATCAATAGTTGCATTAATATTTACGCTAAAAATTCCCAATTCGAACTGTCAATCTTTCGCACCCACTTTTGAGTGGTTGCCAACATGCATATTTGCGTCGTCGTCATTCAAAATAAGTCATCAGTGATTGGTGGTATGTTCATCTTCATTTGTAGCATGAAGTCTTCTAGAGATGTTGGAACCTACTTTTCGGACATTATAGTATACGCCTCGGCATAACGGCCTCGTTTGATATTTGTCCAATATCATTGTAATAAGACGTCTTAGAATACTTTTGTATAAATTATAATTAGGTTACTTTTGATATAAATGACTATTATTATATTTCTTTCAGTCCCATAATACCTAAAACTTCTTACAAACGTATTGAAATTCATCACTGAATTTTACTGATTAATCTACTAATGAAATTAATGTCCAAAGCTGTAAAAGATATCATAAGCTGTGATACATTAGTTACAGGAGGTGGTGTGCTCGTATAGTGCAAGTTTCATTAAAATAATTAATATTAGATGTATTCGGAAACACTGTTGGACATAATTTCATTCGTGGAATAGTCTTATTACATTCTACTTGTGTGTTGGAAGTTTCTAGCTCTCTGGTTATATTTTACTAGTGACAATGATGTATTTGAATGTTATTTTTTGTTTATTATCCTTTTATTGCCTCTAAGTACTTTTAAATATGTCACTTAGATCAACTCCTTCTACCTCCTACAATGTCAACCAGCATTAAAATCTATATTGAAGTAATGAGCGTGAATTATGAGATCTGTCATTTTATCCTTTTCTCAAGGGGAATACAAAAAGTACGGATAGAAAAAGAAATATTTTAGGTAGCATCAGTTAGAGTTCGTTAATACGGGTTGAGATAGAAAGTGAGCATAGAGGTTGAGGTAAAAACCGAACAAATTTCCATGTATAGAACCTTAAACTTGAAAACCAATAATGTGCACCTGAGCAAAGATAAGGGAAATAAAATTCTCTGAACACATCGCAAGGCAAAACATATTTTTCAAAAATACATTAAGTGAAAAAACTTCTAGTCAAAAGGAAAGGAAGAGATCAAGCAAAAAAAAAGGTTTTTAATGATATTCCAAAATTAAAATAAAATCAAACTGTCTTAGAAAGAGTGTAATGACTTCAGCGATAAGCGATCGGCAGAAGATACGGAAACGATGAAAAGGAGGGAGCAAGGTGAAATTTTAAATAAGATGCGATGAGAAACTAATGAAATTAGGAGATGGTGAACATGCTTCAAAAAGGGGATATAAAGGAATTGAAATGAGGTGAGAGACATTTTGGACGAAGATAAAATGAGCCTAGGGGCGAAATAGATAAGAAAATGAAATGGACATAGTTTCTTGTTTCAAGTCGTGAAAAATTTGAATGTTGTGAAAGTTGCACGAGCCAGAGACAGCGTGAGACGAAGGCTTCTTAAAGAAAAAAATTTAGTGAAGAGGCACGGGAGGACGGAAAATGTTGGATTTCCAAACGCGCAACCGAGGTATCATCAGTTATTCTTTTCTCAAATTACCTGAGAGGTGCTCATGTAATCATTCTTTCGTAGTATTTTCTTCTGTAATACGCAATGCACTGCAACATTCTTTCAGAATATATGTTTTGCAAATTTTCCAAACATTTGAACTTTTAAGATAGATTTTAAATAGTAAATTACTGACAAAGTAACTACTGTCAAACACATAATTGTTAAATTATCAACAAAGCAACTGCTTTCCAAATCAGAATTATTTTATAAGAGAACACCCTTGAAAGGCAGAACTGCCGAGCAAGTAGAAGTAAAAAAGAGATCAGCTTTATTTTATTAATGTTTTACACTTTGTAGCAATAATAAAGAGCAAGTGGGTAGACAGTACAGATATAGACATATTTACAATTGACGTGTGTCAAATGCAAAGAAGTGACGTGCGTACAAAAGCATATTAAATAATTTGTTACATCCCTCTATTTGTGGTTTATAAAGTATCTCTACTAAATTTAAAATTCCATTTATAATGCAACATATTAGCTTTTATTAAAATGTCAATTACACATTAAAATTAAAAATCACTACATTTAAATTCATTTATCAATATAAAAATAGACTCAATAGCATATATTTCTAATATTATTAGTAGGATTAACGTTAAATTAATAAATATTATGCGTTGTTCTACGAGAATTGTGAGTGGAAAAACGAGGCACTGCAGAGTGTACCAGCATGAATTCTATTACAAATCTAGTTTTAATCGACATGTAGTGTCAGTAACAGGTAACAATGGAAGATGAAATACAAAGAAAATGTTTGCGTACAGCGTTATTTCGGTGCAGAAAACCAGTTAAATACAGTTTTACCACTTTGAAACCTCTGGGTATCAATGAGCAATATCCGTTTTTAATAATTTTGCAACATCTAGGAGGAGCACTTATTCACGTCAGAACAGGTCAAAGATCTGCCGTGCAAAAGAAGTGTAGAACGTTGTTCATTCAAGAATTAAATTCAGTTCTTCACATAATCAGTAAAGTGTGTCTCCAGATATAAAATAGCTTCCCGGAATGTGTTACGTGTCCCTACAGTCGAAGGACTGTAAGAATACAAAAGATACTCATGTCACCCGTCAACTGAAAAGTCAGAAAATACCTGTCACATTCAAATGTCTTCATTATAATAAGGGGACGGTTTTCTGGCATGGAGTAGCAGGGTACATTTCGGAAGAAACAATACTTTGGAATAGAACATCGCTTTTGGATTGAGCAACTTCAGTTTACAACTGAAGTTGGCAATTAAATGATCAAAAACTGGTCTAGTCACAGTACGAATCTCATTATATTTGATTGATTTATATAACAAATATTGAGTCTTTGCCCTGTGAAAAAAAACAATCAAATCAACAAAGAAAAGGGTCCCACTGGTCGCAAATAATATAACGACAAGTAATCTCGAACATTTTCGCCTCTGTGTTTCCGCAAGGAGCAATAATTTCATGGCATAAAAGTAAGATTATTCTTAAACCAAAACATTTTTTTGCGTTTATTACACCTTTTTAATTTCAATACTTTATTATAACATCGACGTATTGCCGCAAGTCCGCAAAGAACCCTCCGGTGCAATTGTATCAATTAGAACGAATCCTACTCGTATATAGTTTCAATCATTTTTCACCTAGACATCCAAGTTGATTACGTTCGTCGGAATCGATATATCGTGGGCGATTAAAATAAGCTTTCCTCTGTAATGTAAAAATTCAAAAACCGAGATGCCAACTGAGAACAACATTCCAGGTACTTCTCCGTCCTTGGTTTTGTTCCATTAACACATACTAAGTTGACTTCTAAAAATTAAACTGAAATGAACAAATTAACTTCAAAAATATACTTTCGGTACTGCTGTGGGAATAATGTATCAGGGTTTTCGTATAGCTACATTATAAAAGTCTTATAGTCACATTTTCTAGTGGGTTTCTCAAATATTCGTTCTTTCATGCAGTGACATACAGTTTACTAAATTAATATTTTATGTAAATGGTCGATAAATTCAAAACATTTCTATTCTCAATAAACAATACGATATTCTAAATGAAAAACGTTATTACTCATCTCTGAAAAAATACATAAGTTTTAGAGAAAGAAATGTAACACTTTGTGTTGCCATTTATTTCTTTTGTCAATTGAGGCGAAAACTATCGGAGAAGCGAGCCCTCGAGGTAGCGTTCTGTTTGCAGACGTCCACTTGCTTTCAAACGATTTTTTTTCATTTATTTTCTTCTTGTTCGACCGTGAGGCCTTTCAAGGGCTTGAATACATGAATATTATCATGATTAGGAATGGGCATCCTTGACTTTTTGAGCTTTACATCGCTGCTCCGTTTGTTAGGTGTTTGATTTTGGATGGGCTTGGTTAGGAGTTTATTTAAAATGTTCTAGGTTTAATATTAGGCTATCTATTTGACTTTTTTAATATATATATTCTTATGGGGGGTGAAACTTGTCTTTTGAGAATTTGGATTAGATTCGGCAAGGTTGGAGAGCATTTCGTCCTAGGTTGAATTTATTTGTTAAGTGAGAGGTGTTAAGTGTAGTATAGAAAGTTTTTGAAACTGAAGCGATGTGATTTTTTATTAAATCCATACGTAGTTCCCTATGGATCTGAGTATTGGGTATAAACCACGGTGCTTGTATGATTTTTCTAAGACATTTGTTTTGTACCGTCTGAAGTTTCTCTATTGATGAGGGTGCTGCGATTCCCCAAACAGGACAAGCATATGTTTAGGTGGGTAAAATTTAAATATAGTAAGCTGACATTCAATTTTTAATGAGGATTTTCTGTTAATTAGTGGATATAATTTTGATATTTTCCCTTGGAATTTATTTACTGATGCATGGACGTGGGGTTTCCACGTTAATCTTTTATCGAAAAGCACACGAAGAGATTTAATTGGACCATTATTCCATTGAATTGGGCTGCAGTTGATTGTTAAGTTGGGAGGAGTTTTTGGTCTACGGAGTGTGAATATTACGCCTTGTCCTTCCTGGAAGTGGCCAAGTCCACCGCTCCGCAGCACCCGGCGCAATACCTAGCAGCTGGCCGCTCGTTGCGCATTCAGCCAGGCGCGTTGCACGTGCCCCGCCCTCGCCAGCGCCCCTCCCCTTCCCCCTGCCACTGCCCCCCACAGCCCGCTCGCCCGGCCTCCACCACAGCCCGGAATTTACTTCGACGCTCTTGACGCTCATTGTTTCTCTTCCCGTCCGAGCTTCCCCCACATCTTGGCTCTTTTCCTGTCTTCGTTCGCGCTACGTTTCCATTCGCTCGAGGGAGCCAACCCCTCTCACCTACCTGCCTCCGCCCATTCCTACCCGCTCCCAAACACCAGTTCCCACGCATACGCTTCCCTACTCACCCCCTCATCTATCGCCAGATATCACCTACCCTGTCCCTCACCACTGCCTTACTCTCTTAGCTCTTCATCCATCCACGCACATACGCTCTCCAGGCTCTCCGTTCTTCTCATATCTTCGTATCTTTCGGCATTTCTGCCCAATTCATTGCTTGTCCATCTCTCTCCTCATTGTGCCTATGTGCTATCTCCCTCACCCCTTCTCTCTAGTTTGCATGCCCGCCTGCGGCGTCCCCCAGAGCTGGGCGCCGGCAGAGACGCGGCTTCTCGGAAGTGTCCATTTGCGCTCACGCACGCGCCACAGCGGCGGCCCAAGTTTCCGGAGCGGGTGCCGCGCGGACGCTCCTTTGGCGGAGCGCGGCCAGGCGCACCGGGCGACGGCGCTCACCCTGGGCACGCCCACCCGCCCCCTCGCCTGTCCTCGCATTCAGCAACACGTCCTCACCCCCTCACCAACCCGACCCGACACCTTTCCGACTCGACACCCCCGACCCGACTCCCCCTCCCGACCCCACCTCCCACCCCCCGACAAAACCTCGCGGCTCGACACACCCTCCCGACACGACACATCCTCCCGACACGACACCCTCCCGACTCGACACCCCGACCCAACACCCCCCGACCCAATTCACCCACCCCCTTCTCCCCCCCCCCCCTCTACCTACTCCACCCGCCCCGCGCCCTTCCCACATACCCTCCCCTTCTGTACATGCCCGCTCATCTACTCGTCTGTCACCTAGCCGCCTCCCCTTACCCGTCCCCCAATGCCCCTTCACCTACCCGCCACTTCCCTACTCGCAGCCTCATTTACCCGCCCCTCAGGTACCCGTTCATTACCTAACCCCCACCCCCGAACCCTTTCGTACTCGCCCCTTTACCTACCCGCCCCCTCTCCTATTGGATCGATCACTGCCTGACTCGTCTCCCTTCTCCTATCCACCCACATACGCTCTCCAGGCTGGGAGTTCCTCCCACACGCTAGTTACCATTGACATAGCTACCTCGAGCAATCCTCCTGTCCTCAGCTCACCGGGTCAGGAGGCGCCTATTCGGCGCTGCGTACCCTCCACCCACACGCAATGCACCTGCTCTCCGTCCACACGCCCTCCCTTCTGACCCTCTCGTCTGGATCGTGCAAACCCTCTGCTCCGGCAGACTAACTGCACCTCACTTCCCCTATTGGACAACTAGCTATTTACCCGGCGTTGCCGAGAACTTTATTTATCACGAGCATCGTCGCCTGCCCTGCCAATCCCGCCCGCTCCTCCCTCTCCCCCCCCTCCGGCATTGATACGCTGCTTTCATCCTGCCCCGCGCCACATCGCCCGGCAACGCCCGACAACAGTTGCCTAGACGAATTGCTGACTGCATTAAAATAAAATTTCTATACAAAAATTGATTCACAACATTCCTATGTTTTTCCTCTCACCATCTGAAAATTATTTGCGACAAATTGGGAAGTTGTTGCCCCTGTTTTTTAACAGAGTGTATGTAACGTACTAACACATACACGTATTCACTCATACAGCGTCCATGTGGATGCCCGTCGCCTGGGTTTCCACCCCCTCCAAAACACGCCGCATCTTTCTCGCTCGTCCTATTGGTTATTCCTGCCCCTCCCCTTCACTCAACCCGCCCGCTGTCCTGACCCCTCGCCTGCCAGCAGGTCCTAGCCCCTGTGCCGCATAAACTCCGTGGCCCTGTGCTATGCGTCCGCACCCTCCAGCGCCCATTCGTGGATGTCCGCGTGCCTCCACGCACGTCTATCGCCCTTCCCAACCCTCCCTGTTCTCCACCCTCCCAGCCTCAGTCGCCTGTCGCTGCCGCAGCTTCGCCCGGCGCGCGCTGCATGGCAAGTGGCTGCGAGGCTCCGCACAAGGGAGTGCCAATCCCGCTCGGCTGAACACTTCGCTGTTCTCAGGAGCCTTCCTTCCGGGAACCCGTTGTTAACTCCACTTGGATATTCTTTTTCCCAAGAATATTCATTATTGGAAGTTCTAATAATAAGCCCAAACAATAGTAAAACAATTTTTTAAAAAAATTATTTTTAATATCACTCAACACATCCATCAATGTTATACAAAATTCGTTTTCATAGATGGTTGCCGAATACTTATCTCCATGTTGCTTTAAGAACCTCTTGCACTAAAACAATGAAAATGTTAATTAAAAATGTGCAGTGCTTCGTAAGACTATCTACATTTAATATTTTTAAATATATTGGTGGAGAGAAGTTATGGTCACTTGTTACAAAGAAAATATGACAAATGATTACCATTTCAAAATTGAGTGATAAGAACAGTGTTTGATTTATTATATTTTATGTCCCTAACGCGCCGCCAAATTAATTATTAATTTAATAGATGTATTTATATGGTTATAATATAATTTAATGATTATTTACCTGGTACCGGAATACGTTCCTTCGCGTTCCGCCAGAAATCAAGCCATAGATAAGAGTACCTTCTTTGGGTAGTTCCATTTACTGACTCCCAAGAAGGAAATGTATTCATGAGACCAAAGGCTCACTGTGAATGCGCTAAAGATTTATCCAGCCCAAATAATGAGCATTTGACAGTCAATACAGTTTTTGATAGTTTCATAAATAAAGATGAGTATTGCATACAAAACTCAGGTCCTTTGCATGTTAGCAATATTCAATAGTTTGTGAGCATGATTAATTATCTTTCATTAAGAGTATTAGCACACTTCACACTACACTTTACACCTTATTAAACAGTCACTGCTTGGAGCTGTCAGCCGCTATAATGAATCCGTACAACAGCCACCGCTATACTGGATTAGTTGCGTTAGCACTGTAACTATTGAACACTACTGACAAGCGCAGTCCAGTGGAGACAGAAAAGCGCATGTCAGAGTAAACTTATGCTCCAATTAATTCGGTTCAACCTTAACAAGGGTCTTCCAACATTCACCACTTTGGACACAAACACAAGTAACATAAAAAGTATTTTCCAACGACTACAGAAGTGTATTTGTTATTTCTCTTCTCACCGCGTCTACTGTTTACTTGACTACTGCAGAAGTCTCTTCATTTGCTTAACTATTGGAGAAGTAAATTTTTTTTCCAGACAACTGTCATCTAAACATGATGAAGTATATCGTTGGAAATATACCTTGCACTATTAAGGCCTTTCTTATAGATTAAGTACTTTCTAGTAGACTGAAATTTCGAATATTAAACATAAAATTGATTTGACTATAATGTTTTAAAGCAAATCAATTTCCTCAACTAGCCATCTCCATTTTTAGTGGAAATTGAGGCGTGGAAAGCAAGAATGAGCTGTGCCACAATTTTGCAAAATTGAGATTTTCACATGATTATGCAGTGCATTATTATATGTAATAGTGTTGGTTATATTACTAATAAATTTCACTCCTGTCCATATTGTTTTCGAGCGTTAAACAATTTGAATTTCTTTCTGTTGGCTTTTAAGTTCGAACTTTGTTTCATAGACGTGGAATGATGTCGCAAATGATCCAAATATATAATGTAGTGACTGAATTATATCATATCTTCGGCCAAGTACGCTCAGCCCAATAAACTTTTCCTAACAATCTGATTACTTTCAGAAAAAATACGTCACAATTTTGATGTCCAAAATAATGACCATCTTTTGTTTAATTTGTTTTAATTTGTTACACTCATCTGTACAGAAATGAGACAGTTTAAACGTGAAATCATATTTCCATGTTAACTTAAAAGTAATACAAAAATAATTTCGCATGTTTCTCTTTTAGTTAATGAAACAGAATCAGGTGTCAAAGAATATAAATGAAAGAGGAAAATTCTCTTCTTTCATACAATTTTAACGAGTCCGCTTTCAAAAACAACGATGTGGCGGCAAAAATTGCACGGTTCCGCCAGGTCCGTTGTTACGCGAAACCATCGCGTCGGTGGCGCCATCTCCATCTCCGCAAGGCGGAAATTTGAATCGGCGCTCGTCGTTCGCAAAAGGAGCGTCCGTCAACGAAGGCGGAAACCGGATACAAACAGCGCAGGTCTGCCAACATCCAGCAAGTCTTGCCGCGCTAACGAACAGCAGCCGGCGGCAGGGACGCATGGCGACGCCTCGCTCCCGCTGCCTCCTTCTCCACCGCCCGATCGCCCTCGCTTGCGCCCCCAACGGCCGGCGCCTAACGACAAATGCACCGGCTTAAGTGTCTCAGGGCATTAATTGATGCCTGCAGTGCCTCTGACCAGGAGGTCCTAGGATTCCACTCCCCCAGATTTTCAACACTAGCCAGGTGGAATTCACCTGGTGTCTGGAGGAGAATTCTAGCGGCCGAGTGCTTTTATTGGTACTTTTTCTGTGGTATCTCGATGAACACCAAGCAAATGCCGTATCAGTACCCTAACAAACGGGCCACGGACCGCGCACGATCTTTCACTCACTTTCACTGCGTTTATTTGAATCAGAAAATTGGTTTGTTTGCGTGAGATAATGGCATTGAAACTACAGTTGAGGACAAGTGGAGGCAGTTTGAAGTTTAAATTGCATTTCCTCTTCCATTTTTTTTCCTTGACGTATCTTCCTTTTTGACGACTTCTCCAACTACGTCAACCAATAATCCTCTTTGACTGGATCAGTATAAAATTGACAATATTCTTCTATTTTAACACTTCGGAGGACATCGGCATATTCAATTTTGTTTAAATCAAGTTTTCTCACGGCGTCAGAAAAAAATTTAATTTTTAGTATTCTTTTGCCAACATTTCCCGATAGAATGAAAGTTAAGTTTCTTTGTGCAATTTCAACTGATCTGTTGCTCTTCCTTCTTTTGCAGTCATTGCCATTCACGGTCATTTGCAGTCACGGCTCGCCCAGAGACTGTTGACACGGTCGACACATCACAAGATGATGTTTTTGTTGCTTCCCTCGCCGTAGAAGGTTGCCGGATCACTTTCCTTTCCATTCGATTCTTGACCTCAATGCACGCGTGCTTTGTATGGGAAGGTTGCCGTGACGGTAAACTGGGTTCCAGCTGGATCCAGCCATCAGCCTGTCGGCGTGCTGGTGCGTCGGAGGGGGTGCGGATTAGAGCCCAAGAGGCCAAGGTGCCCACCCCGGGGACTTGTCCCCCTGATGAAGAGAATTGTTGTGGTGGCCACACGGGATTTCGTGCATGCAATGCCCGCGTGCAAATGGTTAAACGCACCTACCTCAACAACGATGTTAGAATAAAGGGATAGGTCTGAGAGTATAATTTTACTTGAGTCGTAATATCACTGCACTAAAGTAACTTAATATAGAGCATATGTCCTTCGTCAAAAAGAATCAAGGACCCTTTCTGTGATAAAACGTCTATTAAAGAAGTAAAAACGAAATAATAATCAGCTTTCGTTAGAATAATATTAGGAGAATTATTAATACGAATTTGCAGGGAATTATGTTAAACGATCTTATAAAGACGCTCACGCTGAATGCCGTATCTCTAGGAGAAAAATGTATTTCATGACATTTCCATTTTATAATACAGAAAAGAGGATGAATTGAATATTTAAATGGAACTTATTAAACATACGTATACTTTAATTCCAAAAATAGATAAAAATTCTCCTCCCGTTATTAAAGAAAGACATTTCTTTTAATTTTTTAACACCAAGGAGCAGCAAATGTTTATTGGTTTTTGGAACGATATATTGCCCTACACAACTACCTACGGAAATATAACAGGTTATATAAAAGTGAGAGTATGCACTATTATTGTATAGGTCACAGAAACTTTATAATCACTGGATTCATTGAGTAACCTTAGACTGTATTTTTGAAATACAATACTTTTATTTTTTTACAATATGTACAGTCTTTCATAATATTTAGTGAAATATATTCCCAATGCACGCGGGATTCACTGTTGCCAGTTGTTGTCGGGTTGCCTGAGGCGGGGCTGAGCGGGACCGGATGGAAGGGGCAGACGAAACAGGGGGGCGGAGTGAGTGAAGTGGGAGGAAAGTAGGGGCCGGGTGGAGCTGAACCGGACCTCGCTAACCAGATAGTGTCGAAAATCCTGCAACAGTCGGGGCTCGAACCTAGGACCTTCCAGTCCGAGGCAGTTGATGCCCTGAGCCACCGGCGGGACGGAAGTGTGGGGAGGACGGCTGTGGCAAACCGGATAGGGCGTGCGGGGGAGCCAGGCGGAGCGCACGGACGAGTCTGCTAAATAGATGATGTGATAAATACCGGAGCAACGCGAGTAATCAGCTAGTAATAGATATTTGTAGAAACATGACGCAAAACTGGATTCGTTAATAAATATGTAAGCTAGAATTACATTACTCACTATTCACATCAACAAAATATTCGAACCCTTGTTGGAAAACAATTATAATTGAACATAGTTTCCGTGTTGTTGTTGTTGTTGTTTTGTTCAAATATTAATAAATGTTTTTAAAATTAATTCAGAATAATAATAATAATAATAATAATAATAATTATTATTATTATTATTATTATTATTATTATTATTATTATCTATGCAACTAGTGATAGTGTTTTGGGTTTTGTCATTAAAAAGTGTAGTATAAAACTAGAAACTTAATAATATGTATTAACCCTCGGACAATTAAAGAGCACAGAAATTGGAGTTCTCCATCTTCATGACCCGCTGAAGTCTCTCCGGAGCAGCGCATTTTCCTTCACCTCCGCGCGCCCCGCTGAAGGTCCGTCTCTTAAGGGTCATCCGAACTGCTAGCAGCCTCCGTCACCCGAGGCGCTCGCCCCGCCCTCTTCCAAGAACCCTCCGCCTGCCATTCTCATCTTGCACTCTCATCAGCGACGCGGCGCCCTTTCGTCGTTAAAGAAGAATTACGCAGGGGCGGACGACGGCTCCCGGAATACGAAAGGCGTGAGAATAAGCAGTTGAGAACATTTTGAGGCAAAGAAGCGGGAATTGGAGAGGCATGATTGTTGTGGGAGGAGCTACATTGATTTCCACATAAAGAATGCCTGTTCGGAAATCCTTTCTGCTAGCACCCCATAATTATCTCAAACAGTAAATTCTCAATGTTTATAAGCATTTTTTGCTGTTCATCATCTCCATAGCCAAACAATGTACGTTTTCTTGATCAAAAGATGCAGCATTAATGATACAGAACGTTATCTTAAACATTGGATTATGAACTTGTAGACTATGAGATAAACAAATACTTAATCATGGTTTATGAAACCTATTAATGTATTTGGCATTTCAGGATCGACTTTTGCCAGGGAACGGTATTCTCAGACCTGAGCCACCGGTAACGGTATTCCCTGGTCTGCCGCGACCGGGAATCCAACCCGGTATAGCACGTCAGAAGGCTAGCATGCTGTCCGTGAATCACCCGAGGGCTAATTCATAAAATAATATCAATAATAATTCTTTCTCATAACTTCTAAATCAAAGAAGCCTTTAGTCAGTTGTAATAAGCATAGAAACTTGAACTAAACAGTATTTTGTGCCTTCTCGCCTCACCCTGGCCTACTGCCCGCCGTCCACCCTCCGCCCGCTCGCGGCCCCCCCCCCCCCCCCCCCCCAACCGTCCGCTACCAGCCCGCTACCCGCCCGCTACCCGCCCGCTACCCGCCCGCTACCCGCCCGCTACCCGCCTGCTACCCACCCGCTACCCACCCGCTACCCACCCGCTACCCACCCGATACCCACCCGCTACCCACCCGCTACCCACCCGCTACCCACCCGATACCCACCCGATACCCACCCGATACCCACCCGATACCCACCCGATACCCACCCGATACCCACCCGATACCCACGATACCCACGATACCCACCCGATACCCACCCGATACCCACCCGATACCCACCCGATACCCACCCGATACCCACCTGCTCGCTCGCTACCCGCCCGCTACCCCCCCCCCCGCTTCCGCGTTTCCTCGTAGCCCCTCCCCCTCCGCGTGGCGTCGCATCGCGTAGCGCTTCTCGCGACAAAGCGGCGCAGAAATTGCTCTCCGCTTTTTAGCAGGATCGGCTTCTTTATCGAGGGAGTTGGCGGCGGCGCTTTGCCGCGCAGCCGAGCGGCGCCAGGCGCCCGCTCCCGCGCCCGCGCCCACGCCGGCGACAAAGGCAGAAACCTGTGGAATCCCCCGCGACTCGCGCACGCAAAGGGGGAAGGCGGAGAGGGGGAGGGGGCATGCGAAGTGGGATGGGAGAGGGAGTGGGTTGAAGGAGAGAGGGTGTGTCGTGGTTAACAGAGCGACCGACACTGGGCAGAAAAGAGCAGAAAGCCATGCGTGGTAACAGTGTACTAATGAGACGATGTTGGTGAGCGCCGTATTCTGTTCCGGAATAAGGGCGAGAGCAGGCATTCGCATACACGCTTCCCCTTTGGGGTGTCTCATATGGAGACGGTGCTCTTTCATTTCCTGCAAATGGAGTACAGAACAGATTGATGTGGATTGATTGGATGATTATTTCTTTTTTTTTCGGGTGGGTCATCTGCTACGCTTATTAGTCCTCTAAGTGTAGTGCATGCTTTTATCGTGAAAGGTGGTGCTGTTCATCCCCGGTTGAATGGTGAGATCCGGGTCCGACCTGCGCGTAGGCTTACGGGCTTTTCCCTCAACAAGGTATCTCTCACGAACAGGATACCGCTCTAGTCGGGACAAGGTCTAAGTTCACGGTGGTTTCTCGAGTGTGGTAGTGTAGTGAACGTTGTGTAAGCGTGTGAGTGTAAGGGATGAGGGTAGAACAAGGAAGAGGAAGGAATGATCGCGCGCAGCCGTGGCCCGTTTGTTAGTGAAATGCTCAAATATTCGCCTGGTGATGCTCAGAGAAGCCACGAGAAACTACCGATCTGAGCATCCGGCACAAGTCAAAGGAAAGTGTGGAAGTAGGGAAGGAAAAAGCGGGTTCGCGGATATCTTATCGCGGAGTTTTCTCGTTTCTCCTACCTCCCACTACATAACTTCTTTATCATCACTTAAATCATTACATGATATGTCTTAAAACCATCCATTTAAAAAACCAAAAGGCTCAGGATCTGAGAATCACAATTGAAACGATACTCTCCTATTTACTAGGGAGGTGATTATGGTGGTGATTTTACATTGGATGAATGAAAGATGGTAGTGAATGATGACACAAAAGCAATGAATACGAGTGTGTTGATGGTTTAGATACGACTCAAGACAGTTCGAAAATTTGCCCATGACATAAGCACGCATTACACAAAACTCAAATGCCCAATTTTCGCCTTAAGAAATGAAAGGAGACATTGTTTTCGTCACCGTTCTTTTGCAGGAATACACATTCACCTGCGATGTACCTTTAGCCCGTTTCCGCCTCCCCACGAAGCGCAAGGGAACAGCTGAAGTCTCGTTCATGTGCCTCTAACACCAACCATCCTTCATTTACATATTTATTTTCCTACGTAGAGTTATCCAACAGCGGTTAGGCCTCCTCCATTTAGCAATCTAGTTCAAAAAACGATCATGCGATGGCAATCGCCCTCCACTAGATACCACCACCTGCAAATGCTGCCGCAATCCACAGACCATCTCATATACATGTCATCTCTCGGTAAATTGCATTCGAATTTGAGCCTTGTTCGCACTAATACGAACGTCTCTGCACTTCAGAAATGGATCAGCTCACGTGATTTTTCAGTGCTGTCTTCTATCAATGAAGGACATTCTCACAAAAACGAAAAATTACGACGATAACATCTAAATCCTATATCCTGTGCAACGTTTCACTCCCCAGAGAAAACTATACATCTGCACGGAAAAATGTGTGTTACTGAATAATCTGCACTCGTGAGTAATTTCTTAAGAGCCTGAAATGCAAGTGATGTCAGTGATGCAGGCGGTGTGAGCTGGCCGGATTCTGGAGCGAACCGGAGGCGCCGTGGTGGGGATCAAGGCGAAGCAGTCAGAGAGGAGCAATCAGATAGAGGCGGTCCAGCGGGGTGTCTAGTTGACTGGTGAGCAGAGCAGAGTGGTAAGAGCTGGGCGGTCAGAGCGGTGTGGTCAGAGCGGTGCAATCAGAGAGGGGCGGTCACAGAGGAGCGGTCACACCGGGACTGTCAGAGCGGGTGGTCTGATTGGAACGATCAGAGTGGGGCGGTTAGAGCAGGTGATCAAAGCGTGTGGTCAGAGTGGGTGCTTAGAGCTGGCGTTCTAAGCGGGCCAGTCTGAGCCCGGCGTATTTAGGGAAAGGGTTTGGGCGGGGCGATTTGGGCAGAGCGGTCTGGGTAGGGCGCCTAGGCAGGGAGACCTGGGCGAGACGCTGGGAGGCAGCGCGTCGTGGAAAGAGAGATTTTGTAAAGCGCTGAGGACGACGTTCTCCTTGAGAAGCAGTGTGAAGGCACGTTCACAATGCAGACACAAACATAAGCATGACACATAGACGTAAACATTAGCACAAGTGATAGACTGAAGGATTGACAAAGTCGAACATAAACGTAAGCGAAATAAGAGTTTCCATTGGCTTTGAGACATTCTAGTTTACTATTGGTTGGATATGAGAATCGATTTCGAGATATCGACTGAGTCATGACGGGGGGTGGGGCGAACTAACCCAATCTTTCCATTGATTGGGTTAGTTCGTCTATCGACTTATATCGATACTGATTTTGAGTTAACGTACTGTGATTGGTTCATTTCTTATTTTTGACATAAGTATAAGCACAGAAGGTTTGAAACTTGCAACATTTTAAGTGAACGTCTTACGTGTTATGCATATACAAACGCATTTTGAATGAGTTCGCTTATGGGCATAGTCTTAGCTTTTATGTTAACGCCATGCTTATGTTTATGTTTGCATTGTGAGCGGGCCTTGGGTGTGGGTGCGACGGGGCAGGGAAATAGCCGCTGAGCTGCAGCGACGTTCTGGGGAGCGCGTTTCGGTCGCGTGCACGCCAGGGGCTGGCTTCGCCTTTGTGGCTGCACCGAACGTTCCTTTGTCACGAGACGCCGAGAGATGCTCCGCACATCCCCGAGAAAAGACAATTTTATTCTGCTTATTCCTTGCAGCCAAATGCAATCGGTTCTGAAAGGTTTCCCTTGTCCTTTGTCTTCCCTTTTTAGAAGAGCAACGCTTTTGTAAGTGCAAGAAGTAACAACACTCGCTCGATGCTACTTGCCAGATTTCGGAGTTCGAGATACATGATGGATGATTGATGCTTCCGAGCACACCAACTGCTACGTTATTAGTCCTGTTAGTGTAGTGAATGTTTTATCCCGGATAGCGATGGTTCCCGCTGGATGGAGAGATCCGGCGCCGACTTCTGCGACGGCATGTGGGGGGGGGTCTCCTCGCGGGACACCGCCCCAGTCGAGACAAGCTCTAAGCTCCGGCCTGGCCACCCGTTAGGTGTGATGGTGTAGTGCACGAAAGGTGTGTGTGGGGGGGTTGGGGTAATAGGAGAAGATAGAACGAGAGAGGAGGGAAGCGACTTGGTCCGTGGCCCGTTTGTTAGGGTACTGTTCCAGCATTTGCCTAGTACTGATGGACAAACCACAGAAACTTACTGCTCAGATTAGTCGGCCGCTAGAACTGCTGTCCAGACAGCAGCTGAATCCTAGAAAAAGTGTCCTACCTATCGAAAATCCGGCCCCGTCGAGACTCGAACCCTAGTTCCTCCCGACCATAGATGCTGCAGAGACTGCTCCAGTGCTGGCTCAATGTTAAACTTCAGCAGGTATATGGTATGATTCATGTAATGTTACGGTAGCCTATTCTGTCGTCCTTCTATATACAAAACAGTGCTATGAAAAAGAGACATGGTAAACGCATATGACAAAGAAGGGCAACGCCTTTTGTCGGTTTCACAGACAATTGTGGTATAGATACAGTTTGACGCACGGTACAGGCGCAGGAGCCACACCCTGATAAACTGTATATTCGGATTTTGAATTGTGTCATCTGGGGTGATGAAAATACCCCGGGAAATTCAATAAATAGTTCATTCATGTAAATACAGAGGACTGAATACAGATTTTTTATTGTACAATATTTCTCGATCTGTGCCATAGGAGTCACTTTGTAGACGATAGGAATGTCTCAAAACAATTATTCTACAATGTCTATAGTAGACTGTAAAAAGTAGTATCGTTTTATAATTAAAAAAATTACACTTAATAATAAGACACAAAAGTAAGTGACTTCAAATATAAAAAAGATAACAATATAAGGAATTCGAATATAAAGAAAAGTATTAAGAAGTAATTATCTTTAATAATAAAAGGATACCACCTTTTCCAGCTAAAGTAATGGAGGCCATAAATTGCTGCAGAAGTTCTCAATCAAAGTTTATTAAAAAATATTTAACGTGCTTCGATTCAATGTATACGGATTCTGATTTTTGATGTTTGCGAGTCACTATTCTATACAAACAACTGCTTATATTTTGCAATGTTCTTAATACTTTCCAAGTGAAATTTCATTTTACAGCATACGTGTTTCGTCTCTCGAGAACAGAACACGCAAATAAATTCTTTGGCTGTGTTATTACATCTCTTGTTATGCCGCCATTTTCCCTTCGCGCTCATTTTGATCTCGCTGGCTGCAAACTTCTTCAGTCAACGTCAGAGTGCGCCACAAATTAATATCGTTGGCTCGACGTTTTCCGTGAGCTAAAGTCGTCTGACTATGAAAGAGAAAGCCATTCATCACATTTCTGTAATTTCGTCGAATACGGTATTACTGGCTTTTATAATAGAGAAAGTGGCGTTTGCGGGGAGTGAGTTTTCAAAGAACCAAGAAGTGAAGGAGCTCGGTATGTACAATTAAACTTCTCGGTCCAACATGAAAATAAATTATTAAGAACGCTAAGAGCATTATTTAAAATATACTTCTCTCAATAATTTACGTAAAGTATTGAACTTGTAGTTTATATAATGTTCACAGATTATACTACGTTACATTTGATTACTCTCAACTATAGTTAAGCTTGTAATCTGAATTTCAAACACAGTTTTATCAGCGTATACTCCAAAAAATTGACTTCCAATTACATTTTCATTTTATTTCCATTCGTTTCGTCTAATTTTTTATGAAAACATCATTACTTTTATTTAATTTTATTTAACTAACTAAAGCGCCAAAATGTTGCAAAGAAACTTTTTCACAGAAATATAAAATGTAATGAATTGCTGGTGAAAATTCATGAAATTGTTTTTTGCTAAGTCATTTTAATTCTAAGTTTGATGCTAATCCTAGCGGGCCAGTACAAATACTCACTCTTCTCTGAGCCACAGTCACTCTCGTAGGTGTCTATTAAAGGATAAATGGCACTGCCTCACGACAGAACATTTGCTAAATGTTGTGAAATAACGGTAGGTATTCGAATGCTCTAAAAATATAATTTAATAGTATCAATAAGTTTACGTGTACGAATGCTTTTATTTACTACTCAGAGAAATGTTGTAGTAGAATGTACTAAACATGTTTAGTAAGCGATCACATAGTAAATACATTTATTTTTGAAGTAAGATTCACTGAACTTGATTTATTTTCGTTTAGTAAATCAGACAATTCAAAATTTTAAGTGAATGAACAGAGAGAATTGTCAGTTGTGCTATACTTGTTTCGTAGATAAAATCATTCAGTGAGATCTACGTTTCATGTCGTCACACTTACTAAATACTTCTTAGTAAGTGCGCCTTCTCGGCTATCTGACCAATTCGAATGGTTATAGAGTCCGTGTGAACTGTGAGAAATCAACGCTGTATACCCTCTCACAGAATATGGGCGATGCCCTGTGCGGCCAAATCTGGCTTTTCCACAGCTTGGACAACCATCGCTGGACACTTGACCAATCCTGGCGTCGAGGAGTATTCGATCTTATCATTGGCTTTTGCTCCAAGTTTCAGACACGTCCCCCTTCCTCCCCTCGAAGATTTATCTCCTAGTTATCTCAAAGGGGCGGAGCAATTTCTGAGATCAGTGACGTTGCCTCGCTAACGTGAGCAGAGGGTAACAGGAGAGGGAGGGGTGAGAGGAAGTAAGAGGAGGTAACAGGACACAACGAAACGGATTGGTGCGCGCGGGCGCGAGGATCACTCCGCCAATTGCACTGGACGTTGGCCCTGAACCCCGTGGACGCTGACGAACCAAGGGGCAGCGGGTCACGGATGGGTCTGTGACATTTTTTATCGAGTTCTTGACCATGAAAATTAACTCTAATTTATGGTATCTAATATTGTGAGAAATTTGTGGCAGATTAAATTAATAGTATTGAAAGTTTTGTTTCTTACAAACTATTTTAAAATGCTAATGGTTCTAAAGCAAGGAACACTAATTATTACATAATCATTTTCGGGAAACACACAATATAATACATTTACATAATATAGACATTTCCTATCAAGCAAATTGAAATTCATGTTCACGTATTTAAAAACTTGTATTTTGACATTATTACGCCTTTATTAAGAAATGCAAGCAATACACACATTTATTACGCATTATGAAAATGTAATCGCCCATTTTTTCTATATGAGCAGGTGCATGCAAACAGTGATTTCGTTAATCAATTAAAATCATTGCCGGTGTCCCAAGTAGATTATCATTGCGACCTGAGAAGATTATATCTATCCCTTCCCAGATTAGAAATATTTGAAAATATAATTGTCTTATTCTTCATATATTTTTCAAAAGTTACTATTTTTCTGTTACACTACTGAGAAGATTATATCTATCCCTTCCCAGTGATATTTTTATTTATTTATTTATTTATTTAAGGTAATATACAGGCAACAGTACAAATCTGATATGGCCTGAATAGGCGCTAACATAATTAATTATTTTCAACATATCACATTGCATACATTAATAGCAAAATTGTAATAATTGATATCTTTAATAAATAGCTAATAATATAAACAGCAAATTTTTAATTCTTTTAATTTGTGGAAATCTACACTGAAGTTAAATATTTTCTTAAATATTTTTGAATAACCACGTAGTAAAAAAAATAAATTTGAAAACCTTAAAATGTTACGAATCAATGTAAGTTTCTTAAAACGAGCTGTTAAGAAAGAAACAAAACTTGTTTGAATAAACTTTCAAGAGATTGAGTATTTAGTTAAAAATTTCAATTCAGGACAATTTTCCAATTAAAATATTTAAGCGGAACACAGTGTTTCCGAATCGTATTATCTTTCCAATTTATGTTAGGTTTTTGTATGACCCCCAGAAACAGTTTCTGGAGTGTTTAGTTCGATTCAAGAAGCTCTCCCGCAATTCAAACATCCGGAAACCTTGACACGGTTATCGATATTGAAGTAAAAACTGTTTTTATTCACAGGAAACACACCGTCCTTGTTTTCTAATGATTAATTGTGAAATAATTTTAGCCATTGTAAGATATATGCATGACAAATAATTTGTGCTCATAAGATCCCAATACTTGAATGCATATCGAACCTGCAAATACATTTGGTTTTAGATCAACACGGAAAACACAAGAGATTCAATGAGTCACAGAGTTCTCAAATCCTGAAAACTAAACTACAGTCTTTATTATTTTCACGAAATGAAACTTCATACCTTCTTTAATAATATAAAAGACCTGTGTATTGTGCTCAAATATGTTTTCAACTACATAGTGCAATATTATTCGCAAAATTTTCTGAAAATTTGTATAAAAGTCAGTTAAAATATTTTTTATTAATTACAAGATTAAAAGAGTAAAAACAGTAAAAAATGACTAATTTTAAAATGAAATAAATGACAAAGACAGTGTTACATCAAAAACGCAAAATTAGTTATAAAAGACATGTTAAAAATCATCCCCTTCACGCACATTAGATTTATAAATCCATAGCTAAGAAAGTTTAAAGAGTTTGCGGAGGACAGTAGCCAGCATCTCCTCTATAGTCAACAAGCTATGCCTTCTTCGGCTCTTTCATTATCGCAGTGCACAGGAGCATGCTTTACAGTAAGGTCTGTTCTTCATTTCTGGGAGGGTAGGGTAACTGCAGAGATGTCCGTGCGAAGTGGCAGTGCCCGATCCGAAGGTGAATAACAATTCTTGCCTGGGGCATAGAGCCACGGATGACCACGACAAGGGTCTTATGATCCTTGTGAGTTTGAAAAAGAGTTCTGCCACTCTGCACTCAAAATGCAACGTTGGATAAAATCTTGGTAGTAAGAGCAGATATTACCATAAAGATGTCTTTCTGGCTTCCTCGAGGCCAACTTTACTACCTAGTCAGAGGTTTCATTTCCACTTATCCCACGTGGCCAGGGACACAGGAAAAAACGTAATTCAAATGATGGAGAATTAAGCGATATCTTCGATGTATTTGATGTTGGATATATGATGTCAGAGGTTTACTAGGAGAGAAAGAGGAAATGGACGACAAGGCCGTAGCTTCCTGGGTTCGAAGGGCCGCGGGTTCCGCCTCGGACATAGATGTGTGTTCGTGATGTCGCCCACGTATTCTCCTACAGAAAACCCCAAACAAAAATCACAGTGGTCGTTATATGACCTAGTAGTTAAAAGAGACATTAAAAATATATACAAAAACAACAACTTCAATTGTCAAAGAAAACTTCCATATTTGAATTCGGACTTTCAATAATCGTTGCCTAATAAAACCTAAGGACTTTATTTCCCTGGTCAAAATAGTATTATAAAACGGAAATTTATTTAATCAAAATGAAATTTTCATATATGGTCAGCTAATTCGATTATTATTTATAACTTAATATTCATCTCTCTCAGAGATTTCCTACAATATTGCAATGATATTCATTGTAGCCAATACATATTTTCACTTTCTCTATTTCGTTGGTAAAATAAACATATTTATTAAACTGAGTACCACTGAATTTAATAATGTTCTTTCATTACAATATGTCCATAGTTTTTTAAGCTGAGGAACAGTGACGGAAAATAATTAGCCTAATATTGAGTTAAGACTTCATTAAATATTTTACTTTATTTTACATTCTCGAATGCGCAGCACACTACAGAAACAATGATATCAAGTAAAAATGGTATTTAGGGGTTTTGAAGGAAACTTCGGCTTTTGAAATCACGAACTCCAAAAAAATTTCCAAAAAGACTCTGCGAACATGTATTTACTTTTAGACTCGTTGTAGGAAAAGGACCTGTGTATGCATGGTACCGCAAAAAAATTAAAACATTACTGACTTCTAAATCAATGTATTCTTTTTCAAAATTGATATTATACTAGCAGGTTCATTGGGATTCTGAATCCAATGAGAATCAATATTTCTGGAGGGTATGTTACATTATGCTCATATTGCATTATTGAAACTTTCTGAAAACGAACTCTTTCTTTTTTACTTTACACTCTTCATTCGAATACACTATACCGTTATTACAAATACTGTAGTAAATGTCACCTTTGATTAATATCTCTGGGATTTTTCAACGTTACAATTACTAATCTCTTTCAAATTTCTCATGAACTCTTTACTCTTCTTCTCGGTATAACTAATTCTACAAATGAAGTTATAAAAAATTGTATAAATGTTTTCCAAATTTAGAAAATTGCTTTGCAGTGAAAGCATAAAAATTTTCCGTGAACGCATAATCTAAATTCTCTCATATATTGATCAATTGCACTTTCTTCTTAAGGAGTAGAGAAAGTTACGTAATGCTACGCGAAAAAACGGCGAATTGTCTGCAGAAAAACGCATATTACACGGCCCTTGTGACGAAAAAATGGATAAATCCACTTGCTAAATTTAGAAAAAATCCTCCAAATCGTGGTGTAGCCAGAATCCATGTTTTGTGGGTGGTTGATAGCGAAAAATCGACTGACGGTAAAATGTCTGTCCGTCCGTCCCTGAACAACGCTAGCGGCTAAACCGTTCAGCCGATTTTCACCAAAATTGATACTCCTAATCGATCTGGCTGATGTAGCGCCTTGAATTTGAAACCGATATTCAATTAGGGGGAGGGTACTTTACATGAAGCCCCTGGGACATATTTCAAGTGTTCAAACAAATGGCTCCATAATGTTTTATTACATTTATGGTTGGATAGTGGGAAGTGCATTTAGAGAATATTGCAGGTCTCATGTTCGTTGAAAACTGATTTTTCGTAAGTATTCCTACAAGTAAAATATTGAAATTTGATTTTTTTTTAAATAAGATCGTGTGCAATTTTTCGAAACTTTTAGTATTTTCAGCATAAGTTTCCATGAAAATACGGGTGAGAAAGTACGCGCTGTTTTAGCATCACTAGTATTCTTTAAAACTGTCCTACTTCTAGACATTAGGCTCTTCTCGAATAATTGCAAGTCCCTTTCCAGTTTTATTATGACAATGTGGTACTGAAGTACGCATGAGGAAAAGTAAAAATATTGTACTTTCTTTCTATTTACTCAAAAAAAACAAATATTTTTAAATTAAAAAGGAACCTCTGAAAACGAAAAAAATATATTGAAACGATTATGTTCTATTTAGCATAGGTTTTATTATATTTAACTACTTTTCTAAGTGGCAACTGAAATAGAAACCGCTTTAGCCGAATGGTTAACGTCATAGGTACGCTGTCAGCTTGCTAACGTTGTGAGTTCGAATCCAGAAGGTGATTTTTTTCTTCTGTTATGGTGTGATTTCAGTAGTAATATGTCCAATATTTTGTAATTAATATTAATTTTTGAAAAGACTTAGGGGCCGTAAAAAGGGCCAGTTTTGTCGTCCATCAGTACGACGACCAGAAGCCTCCATTCTGTACTATCTGACCGAGGCGCTGGTCGTCCTATTTTCGAGGAACTCTATATATTTTTGAAAATGGAAAAAAGTTAACTTTTCAAACCTACAAAATTGAAAATAGAGATCTTACTGGTTGAAAACTCTTTTCCCAATTCATGTAATAGTATAATATTGCGGAGCATTGACATTAGAGAAGAAAGTATGTGCTGTTGTAGTACAACTACTTCGTTGTTTACATTATAAGCATTATAATTTCTTTAGAAGCAATCAATCAACTATTTGCAGATAATTAAAATATTGTTAGCATTATATCATTCAAGTTTAGGTTACAAGTTTTCATGAATAACGAATCAAATTTGTCCGAAATTCTCTTAGTTGTGTTAATTGGTTTTAAAAATCACATAGTTACTTCCTTAATACTACGCGGTTCTGTATTTCAGACTGGTGTTTCACGACGAGTTACAGTTCAGTCTTATCGCGTAATGTGGAGATCACCTTGAAGATATGGGAGGGGGGCAAGATAGCAGTTTGCAGGATAGAAGCAACTTCGCGAGCCTATAGAAAGACATTCGAATCGAAATATTTCTAACTAGAATCAACTATAGAATAGTATCGCGTGATGATTCCACATTCTTATCAAGAATGTGAGTTTGCTGTAACCTGAAGTAAATGTTGTACATCATAAGAACAATAAATTTCAAGATAGAATTCATTCTACAACACCCCTCATCGGTGCTGTAACGTACCTCTGTGATAGCTCCGTGGATTAAACGCGTAATAGATAGAGGAATGGACCCGAGATCAAATCCTGCCGAATATGTATTTTTTCCTGATGCCTAGAACACATTAATCACTATCATCACGAGAGACATTCCAAAATTCTTGCAAGGAGGAACAAACTTGTTTTTTGTAAACGATAATGTGATTATATTAAGATTGTGTGCTGGTATCTTGTATTCAAAGCAATGTGACGAAACGAAATTTGGAAGAGATAGCTAAAATATTAACAGTGTCTCAATTGCAATATCAGTATCATATTTTTATGTAATCGTTAGAAATAATATGAAAAACTCTGTACCAAGTTGTATAATCACTAGTAATTTACATATTTAACAGTTCTAGAGATAATCAGAATCCTTAACAAGTTTGTGGGTTTATTATAAAATTTTGCAATAAAGGTACTCTCTTCGTTCTTTTATTAATTGAGAAAGGAATATGTCTTTTTTACACGTTTAACAAAGTTCCTTAGAAACTATTACGAACTCATTAAAATTACCATTTTGTGTTTGTGCCTTTGTGATAAATGCTAACAGAACGCATCCCTTAATTGTTTGTAACAATTGATAATTTTATTTCTTTATGGTCTTCTTAAAATTTTTAATGTAAGTCTTCGGTAGGTGGAGCCATATTTCAAAATGTATGAACTCCAAAACATAATAAAGTACATTTGACGTGGTCATGTAGAAAGAAATCAATATTTTTTTATTATCATCTCATTTTAAATAAAGAATGTTTTGATACGGCTTATCTTTAGTGCGGGGTAGACTGAGACTAAGTGGCGAGCATTCAATCAGTCCCAATTTTCACAAAGAAAATAAGGAATTTTAATTATTTAGTTATATCCAATGATTATTCGCCATGTTTGTGTAGGTGATCCAATGCACAAATCACCTGTCATTTAGTCTCAATATAGGAAAAAACAAGGAGGTGCGAATTTCGGATCTCAAAATGTCTGGGATAAAGTCGTTCTTTTAAATCTAAATATTAAATTTATTATAAAATTCATAAATATGATAACGGAGTTAGATAAATAAATATATTATCATGTATTGTTAAAAACATCAGTTGCCCTAATATTGCATTTTCCAGAAATTGTACTGCTTGAGAACGAATATGTTTAGAGAATATGATTTCTATTACGTCTTAAATGTTACTCTCAGAGAAAATGGAGAAATTACAGAACAAATATTTCGTATTCGTAGATACATTAAGGCTTGCAGATTACTGAAAGACCAATAACTCTCTCTGTAGCTGAAATCGCTTGACACCGGTTTTAAATCAGGTATTGAGGATCGAGTTCTGCGCGATGCCTTTTTCTTCTGTTCCGCGTTCTGTTTTACCTAAGTCTGAGAATTAAAAGATAAGAATGTTTGTCGGAAAATACGTGTATTTATTTATTATAAGATCTTTGCTGAACTTTTATACTATATAATGTGTAATTAGTTTGATCCGCTTTATTACAAATATTTATACAAATGTGTATTTATTTATATTTAGTTAGTAAGAATTTAACCTAACCTCGCTTGGAATTAAGATAGTGAACGTTTTGACATACATTTTTCATTCACTTCCAAAAAAGTTTGTCACAACTCTGTCACTTTATGGGAAATGAAATATGAGGAAATGTTTATCCCGTTCGTTAGTGATATCCATAATGTGACCTGATAACCGTATTAATTGAGTACTAAAGATGTAATTCCTTCGAACGGGAATCAAACCCGCATCGTTCGATTTACGACCAGTTCCTCTGACCACTGAGCTTCCGAAAAATGCGTTTTACGGTTGAGTTCTTGGGCTCGTGTATTCCCCACGCATTTGATATTTGTCACCGCTGTCATCATTTACGTAAGTCAATATGAGGGAAGGTTTGGACCTTTAAGTAATTGATATCAAAGTTGTGACTTTTACACAACGTCGTGCCCAGATTGTGACAAATTACTCGTTTTTTCTTGATTAGATAAATACATTCATATTTTTGCAATATGAATCATTTATATAAACATAAACTCACCTTGAAATGACAATCAGTAATGCAGAAAATTCTCAGTACTGTTTTTGTATCTCACCTTTGGAACTGCTGTAATACGTTTAGATGGATTTTGAACTATGATAATTCGTTATCTCAGCACAAAACAAAACTTGTACTTCTCGTTTTTACTTTCTCGTATACGCACAAATATACGTAGTATAAGTAGTATATTCGTATGTGACGTATATACGTAGTATATTCGTGCGTATACGTAGTATACAGAAAGTTATGTAATACAACGGAAAATCGATTTCGCGATTAAACGGTAATACACGTTTTGGAGTCGAGAAAGTGGTTTATCCAAACCGTCCGTCCATTCGTCTGTGATCACTACTAGCGCCTAAACCACACGTACGATCCTTTCCAAATTGAAGAAACCCCTGTTTTTCTGGCTGTAGTTGAAGCTTGGAAATTTTGAAAAATCTTTGAAATTTGGGGTACTTTACATGAAGCCTTTCGGACATTTTCAAAATTTTCTCAAAAACGGCTCCTAATTTTCTGGTAAGAATGGAGTAAAATACACTTAGAAGGATGACATAGTTCCAATTTTCATGGTTAACTCTGAATTTTCGAAAATTTTAAAAGTTTGAACATTTTGGGGCGTCTTCCTACAACTACAAAATTGAAAACAGATTTGTCTTTCAAATGAAATTAGTTGTCCATAATTCGTTCTTGCCTAACAATCATGTAGGCTTTCTTAAAATGATGGCATTTTTCGTGCAAAAGTGCAAGCAATATTTACAATTTTAAAGAATAGTTTGAAATGCAAAACTGCAATGAAACCGTTTTTCTTTTCTTACTATTAAAACGTTTCAAAACCAATTTTGCGAAATCGTACTTTTACTGTTTCTTTCGTTGCAAGCAACATTCCTGTCTTCAGCTAGAAAAACTCAACAAGTATCACTCGTCAACACATCCTAATATGTAAAACATTGTATAAGTGACTGCGGGGAGTGACGTCATGTAGTTCATGTGCTTGTTTGAAGAACTGGAAGACTCGAGTTCACGGGCCTGGCCTGTTCATGCAACTTTTTATTTTTGACTATGTGTGAGATTTTAATTAATACTTTTCCTTTTCAATAATTTAAGGTATGCATTTACGGTTGTCGTTTGAGGTTTTCAAAAACGAATGAAGTGGTAATAGTGTAACATTAGTTATATATTAAGAAAACATTACCAATAACACGAGAAAATAAGAGTTTATTTTTATATAAATGTGAGTAGATGAACAAAAAGATAATAACTGCGGAATGATAGGTGATTTTTCTTGAAGTCAATAAATGTTTCTTAGATTCTAGTAATTACTTGCAGCAAATGGATTCTGAATGTCGGGCCGTGTCGAAACTTGTCTGCTAGCCCAACGTTATCACGTCTAATAATCTCACCTTGGGCAGAGGCGATAAGGGTTGAGCGTCAGGCTAGGGCCGAAGCGCCTGCTAGCAAAAATTACATAGTACTGAACTGAAACAATCTTAAGTAGAATTAACTATTTTATAGTGCCGCATAGATTTCTTTGCTTTCTTATTGTCTCTTAGAGGTAATTTATTTAATATTTTAAATTGCAGAAGTGCGGAAAAGCAATGAGTTTGAAGACAAAATTCGTAAGATTCTTAATTGAGTAAGTTCACGGAAATGCTTACTACGTCTGTGTTGGTAGCGCAATCGCTTAGGTGCGTGGCTTCACAATAGAGGAACGTGTGTTCAAATCCCGTACGATATCAGCGGTTTTTTACTTGACGAGCAATGAAAATAAATTCCTAATAACGATGTCGAGAATGTTCTAAACATTCCTTTTCTTTGCAAGAAGATACCGTTACAAAACTGCGGAAAGAATTTGATGTACTTTCGATTACTGATCGTTTACCAGATCATTCACTACTCCATATTTTCCTGTTCATAGGCCGTTTTTGGTTTTACATTGGTACGTTCGTTTCCTTTCCAATCCTAATACGAGTATTACGTCCTTTGTAATTAACTTTATTTATTTGTGTCTCACTGTTCTTTTGTCAAGTTTTCTAGCTGAAATTTTTCTTTGCTTTTAAAATTAAGAATGCTTACACTTCGCTACTACCAAAATATGAAGAACTAGAGGTGCTACAGAATGGGACAGACTTTCTCGTAGCAAATGTTTATAATTTCCTTTGTGTGGACTGGTTTTAAGGTTCTTGCCAGCTCACATAAGGTTCTTGCCGTTCTCTTGCCAGCTGACATCTATCGCCGCACAAAATACATTTTTTACAATTTTCTCAACTTTTCGGTTCAAAATAGCTCTTTTTCACAGGAATCTATTGAGTTTTTGAAAAACTTCCTCTAAAGTCATTTGAAGCAATTCTACTCACAAGTTAAATAATCTATACAAATCTATTCAAATGCTCATATTAACAGCCGAGAGGTATTTCAAAAATTACATTTGTGTAATTTTTAAAAACAATAGAATAGAGCAATATCTCGTTTATGTCATCGGATATGCTGCATTTGGCATTACCCCAGCCAATTTAAAGAAAAAATTGGAGCCGTTTTTGAAAAATCTTGTTTATGTAAATTTTAAAATTGCAAATATTGCACGCCATATTGTGCGAAATCAACTAAAACTTTTAAAAAAATTGCATGACCTTATTAAAAGATCTAATTATAAGCAACACATTTCATTTGAAGCAAAAATCTCTATCTTTAATTTTGTAGTTGTAGTAAGACGCCGCAAAATATTCAAATTTTAGCGATTTTTCAAAATTCAGGGTTAACCGTGAAAATTGGACATATTCTACCTTTATAAGCGTATTTTACTATAGAGTAAACAGTCCTTACAAGAAATTTACAGAAAAACTTTGGGGCCGTTTTTGAAAAAAATTTAAAATGTCCGGAGGGCTACAAATAGTCCCCCCAAAAATTAATGAATGTTGTTCAAAATCGCATAGCTTCAGCTCAGGCGAAAACGACAGGGGTTTCTTCAATTTGGAAAAAATCGTATGCATGGTTTAGGCGCTAGAGTTGTATCAGACGGACAGACGGACGTTTTGCTTCCAATTGGTTTTTTGGCATCACGGATCAACAAAACTGGAATTATGGCTACACCGCGTGTTAGAGTCTTTTTCTCTTAATTTAGCAATTTTTTATTCGGTTTTTCGTCACCAGAGCGCTGCAATGATTTTTTCGCAGAAAATGCGCAGTTTTTTCGCGCAGCATTATATAACATTCTCTATACTACGTATATTACTCTGTATATACGTAAGTATACGATAATGTAATATGTGAAGTGTTTGTTAACATGCGTCACGCAGATAAATTTTAAGGAATAAGTTAGTGATGAAGTTGAAAAAAATAATTCTTGGTTTTTAAAACCATGTATTTATATAATAAATATTCGATTATTAGTTGAAGTAAATTTGTTTATCATGCCCATTTGCTAACTTTCTGAAAGGCTACATTGTTGTGAATGATACTGATTAATAAACAAGTCCATTATTAAATATTCTTCTCAATCATTCATTCAAGAGTATGCTACAACTATTTTACTAAACCATCCCAACCCGGATCCAAAAAAAGACTCAGGGTCACGTGCCCTCTCTTCATCCTAGAAAATATTCATTTCTCTCTCATAATGAACTAGTGGTAAACTAGTAATGAAGATGAAGATGAAGATCTTTTATTATATTATGTTCATCAGAAACAGCTCTTTACCCCTTAACTTGACGTTGAAATACTTGTTACATTATTTTAGGAGACACCCAATAAGTTATGCAAGACTGGTAAAACAAAATGTTGAAAGGTTTGATTAGTGCATAATCCAAATAACTAAAAAATGTTGGTGGATATCGTTTAAGACTTCGAGAACGGCTGCAAAACCTTTGAATTCATACATAAGCGATTTCCCGCTTTTGGAGTCAACGTATCACTTGAAAAATAGGTAGAGAAATAATTTTTTTTTGTATCTGTAACATTTAATCCAGAAATTAATAAAAACATAAAAAATGGACACTCAAAATAAATAATGTAAAGTCAAGACACATGGTTGTAGGGAAATCTCGATATGATCTAGAACAGAAATAGGTATATTTCCAGTAGGAAAGGAATTTAAATATATCGGAGTGATTATTAGAGCAGGGGGATCTAATAATATTGACTTTATTAAAAAATAAGCTAGGGAAGGCCAATTATTAGTAGACTTCATAATATTTTATAAAACAAAAATTTTCGAAAGAAAACTAAGCGACAATATACAAGACAATGGTGGAGAGCTGTGTTACGTATGAATCGGAAATTAGAATTAAAAATGATGCAATAAACTCTCGGTTAACTGCTATGAGAAAATGAATTTTTGGAGATGATGTTGTCAGTATACTGTTTGATAGAATACTAAACGAAGAGATTAGACAGATAATAATGATTGAGAGGCAAGTGATTGAAAATGTAGAATCCAAACAACTCCAATGGTATGCTGCAGAATGCATGCTGACAGAATATCAAAAATTATCTTTGAGTGAATCCCTTTCGAAAGAAGAAAACGAGGAAGGCCAAGGAAATCTTGTAAGTACGTCATCGATTTGACAATGAAGGGCAGAAGAATAGAGGAAGATGCCTGACGGAATAAAAAACATTGGTGTGTAGATTGCAAAAAACGGTCATTAGAACTGTAAAATACTCGCTTAGAATTAATAATAATTACTTAAACCGAAGTGGAAGATACCGGATGAAGAAGCCTTGTTATTATGCGCTGGCACAAGTAAGCGGGGCAAGATCTGTTAAGATCTTGCCGGAATACCAAACCAAAAGCAAAGTAACGTTCTTATTTGAAAAGATTAAATGAAAAAAAAAGAAAATTTCATTATTTTCTAGAGGGGAGTCCTTTAGATAACAAATATCAGATATTACTCTATTTTGTATTTATGATATTTGTAAACTTTGTCCATTTATCGGCATGATCGCTTTTTCAATGGGAACAACTATTCTTCCGAATTGACAGGTCGAAAAGTAAATATTGTATTTAGGTAAAAAAGATGATTGAATTATGTTTCGAAAAATTGACGGGAGTGAAGTAAAAGAAAATTATCACAAATAGTAAATTCACATTTCTTGTATGTTGCACCAATGAATAATGTCAATTCCACAATTAAAATCTATTTTCGATCCACCAATAACATATGTGGGTCTCTTTAACCTGGAAATCTTTCGCTTTAGCGGCGATAACATAATTCACCGGAAAGTGTTCGGCAGTTTATCGACGAATGACAGAAAATGTAATTACAATAGCCTGTAGGACTTCTGATGCAGTATTCCAAAGGCAGATTTTTTTAAAACTCCAGACATTTGTTCATCATTTCTCTCTCATGGTATGCAACATGTATTCTCAAGTTAATGTTGAAATATCTAGTATCACTTTCGGAATCCTAAGACTTAAGTAAAAGGAACGCAATGGTGACCCTGAAGATTTGTTAGAACCCAACAGCGATAGTGCACATTTCTCCTTCTTCCCGACCTTTCATTAAAGTGGTCGCCGAAGTGTGCGACCAAATGCCAATGAATTATAAATTTGAGGTTATTTCGTTATTATTTAGATTTTCTTTGTAAAATCGTCTCTGCGTGAGATATACTATATACGAACACAAACTATCAATCAATGGGCAGTACATTTTAAAACGTTACATTGTAATATAGTAGCAATGCGTTTCAACAATAATAAATATTGTAGTTATAGTTTTAAAATTCAACCTTAATTCATATTATAGTACTTTAATTAAATTACTTTATAAATATTTATAACTTAAATGAAATTTTTCCCAAATAAAAAAATTAATTGCTTATTTTGTTTACAATATTTATTAACAATTCATTAAAAATTTGACAAAATTTTGAAACATTATTAACAATTACAATTTTGAAATAATTTATGACAGGAGAATCTCTAGTGATTCTTAATGGATTAGCAAAACAGTGTTTGCATAGGTCTGCTTATCTAGAAGAAGTGGGTGTAACATTCCGATGACGTGTAAAAAACTTTGTGTGCATTGCTCGTCTCTCGAAAATAAAAATATCGCAATGTAAAAATATACTTGCTATAATAATATAAATATATTAATTTCATTGCGGAAATCATACATAAATTACATGTAAGTAATATATTGATATGAGTGTGTGTATGTGTGTGTGTGTGTGTGTGTGTGTGTGTGTGTTCCTCAATGTTTACGCAATAGACAAAAGCTGGTGTTTCTACCTTTGCAAACATTAAGATATTAAAATGTTATATAAGAGTCATATGACGTTTTTGATTCTCACGCAAAAATCCTCAAAGACTAGGTATCACATATGATTTTTAATATTTGCGGTAAAGAACTCCATGTAAAATGCAATCACCCTAACGTTAGATTGAAGAGGTAATTAATTGTGATCCCCAAAACAAAAGATCAAAAATCATTCATTTGCTTACAGCTGCACTTTCCAATCATAATGTCTGCAGTAGAAAACTTTCATTGTGACTAAATGAACTTTAAATACTTCAAGTTTATTTAGTATTTTATATATCAAAACTATTTTATTACAATATTAATATCCGTGACCATATAGTATTTTTTAATTGGGTCATCTGAGAAATTGATGATGAAGTATTTCACAACTGAAAGCTGCTATCTCGAAGACGTGTTTGTGAAACTGACTCTAAAACGTATTTCTTTAAGTTATTAATTTTTCTAATAAAATAACTAGGTTAGACAATGCATACAATGCAAATTATTTGCATTTTATATTAAATATTACAATAATAAACGACGAAATGTAGACATGGAGCTTAATAGTCGTTGTCCAATGTTATGTTTTGCAAAAAACCCGTTTTATAACAGTTTTAAAATATGTTTTTACTGGGAAATTGCATGCCTTATTTATGTAATTAAATGTATATACAAAATTTATGTAAAACTGTTGGTTGATTTAATATTTATATTCAAATATTTACTATAATATAACTCGCGATCACCGCCATTTTGTAATGTTCAAGATGAATAGTCCCGCCTCCCTGAAATGAAGCTAAAGCGGATTGGTCAGCTCGATCCCGCAGGAACGGGGCAGGGTCGGAAAACTCTGGTAAAGTTCGGCTCAGGACATCGCCCATTTTTTGTGCAAGCGAGGGTACATAGTATTACACGCTACATAAATGACGTGTTTAGTGTTTTATTGATTTTAAATAATTGTGTTATATTTTAAATTAATGGTAGAAATATCACTGATAAACAAATGTCTGCAGTCAGCGTTCCTAACTGTTATACTTGACTGGGGTCTGTAAGGTAATTGAAGTACACGAGTCGACGGGGCTGTAGGATGGGTGACAGCTCGAGAACCCCCTTGCTACCTGGCTGAAGGGGTAGAAAGAAAGTATTCCCTTCCACGTTTCTGCTTATCCCTCCATCGGGCGCGCCTGTAAAACGAAGAAGATCGGGAGCACTGTGTCTGTGAAATACACACTTACACATCGACTCTCAAAAACAAAAAAGATAGTGTTACTGTTTGATTAGATGTTTTATTTCAAATATTAAAATTGATAAACGTTTGAACACATTACAAATATTTAATATTATATTTCAACACCAAAATTTTAACTACTTTACTTCCTTAGCACATTGTAAGCTGATTGTTGGCGTATTTTCTAGACATAAATATTTTGAACAACCTAAAAATGAATATTTGGTCAATCTTGTTTTCTTTGATAGTTGTTCACATGTGTTACATCGCTTTCGCTCTGCATTGGGTTCTACGACATTACCTTTGGTCGTAGGCTTTGATGTAAAAGACAAATTCTTTCGAAATTCCCTTCTCTAAAGGTGATGACAGCAGAGAGACTTCAAAAACAGTCTACGTGTTTTTATTTATTTTTGGTTTCGCAGGAAAATAACTTCTTCTTCTTCTTCTTCTTCTTCTTCTTCTTCTTCTTTGTCTCCTTCAGGTATATAGCCAACGCCTGTTCCCTCACGCTTCCGTTCCCGTCTGATCACCGCATCTCTTCTTCGGGCGGCCAGAATTTCTTCGTCCTTGTGGGCGGTATTTTAGAATTATTTTCGGCAGTCGATTGTTTTGCACCCTTTCAGTGTGCTGCATCCAGGTATTTCGGTAGTAATTAACTTTCTCTTAAAGTTAACATACACCAAGTTCTTTACGAAATTCTAAATTCCTTTTCTTGTCCATCAGCTTATAACCAGCTACTGATCTCAGATATCTCATTTCAGCACTTTATCTGTGATATCTTTTTTGGTCATTGTCCAATTTTCACTTCCATATAAACAAGTTGGGATACTTAATACATTGTAGAAATTTAATCGTGGTTTCCTTTCTGACTTTCTTTTCACGGTTCTCAGGATTGTTCCGTTCATATGATTTACTCTTTCAATTGTTCCTTGTATATCTATTTCCCCTCTGTATGACATTTTGCATCCCAAGAAATTGAAACTTGCAACTTGTTCTATAGATGAATTGTATACATCTAATTTGGTTCTAATCGGTTCCATCCCTTGAAAGGCCATGACTTTTGTTTTTGTTGAGGATATACAGAGATTGTACATTTCGGTTACCTTTCTTAATTCAAACAGTGCTTTTTGGAGGCTATATTCATCATTTGCTATTATAAGTTGGTCATCCGCGAATAATATGGATATTAGATTTCTTTCTTGATCCTTGCCATGGCTATAAGATTTTAGTTTGGATATCCAGATATTTAATGCTTTATCTAAATATAAATTAAAAAGAATTAGGGACAGACTACATGCTTGTCTTACTCCTTGGTTTATTATATCTTTTTTTATTCTCTTGGCCTTTGATACAAATTTCTGAGTTACTATACATGTTCCTAATAACCTAAATCAGCTGTGGTGGGAGATCTTTATGATGTAATACATTAAATAGTATACTTCTGTTTACGGTGTCAAAAGCTTTGGAGTAATCTATGAAGAGCAAGTGTGTTCTTTTATTAAATTTTCTGTTTCTCAATGATCTGCTTTACAATGAAAATATTATCGGAGGAAGACCTACCCTTATCTAAAACCATTGTGTTTTTCTAATAACATGGTCTCCGCAATATTACGAACTCTGGATGCGATTATTTTTGAATAGTTCTTGAAAGCAACATTTAAAAGACTTATTCCTCTATAATTTTCACAGGACGACCGGTCCCCTTTCTTAAAGATAGGGCTTATTACTGCAATTTTCCTCTCTTGCGGTATAAGCACTTTCTTCAAATTTTCTGAGGCATATTTTATTATTTCGCCTTTAATGCCATCGCTTCCACTGGCTTTTCTATTTTTTAAGGCATCATCCAGTTCCTCATATACTATTTCATCAATTTCCCTTTCTGTTTCGTTCTTCTGTGTTGTTTTCGTAACCAGGTTCTGTCCATAAACGTTTATAATAAGAGAGGAATTGGTCGTGTTTCACAACTTCAATATATGCTGTATCTTTTACCTCTCTATTCAAATGTTGCATTACTTTATAGCTCACTGTCTGGCGCTCGTGTATATCATGCTTAAGGTCAGCTACGTATCCGTCACAGCTTTCTTGTAAGATGTCTTACGTAGTTTGATGCATTAGAATACTCTTCTTTTGACACGAGGTCTCTATCTCTTAGATATTTCAAATATGTATTTCTCTTTGTATTCACAGCCTCCTGTATCTCCTTATTCCATATTCGTAGCCCTTTACTTTTCATGTTTTGAGAAGAAGTACCAATTGCTTCCCTTGCTGAAGTCTCTATCACTACGTTTCCATTCTTCTTCGAACCATAGCCGGACTCACCATAGGAAAATAACTTGTGCATTAATATCACTTATATTTAGGCGTCTACACAAACAAATTATTTATTTCTTCATTGTAGGATTGTTGCCATCCAACTCACTCTCCGAGTCACTCCTCAACATAATCACTATCACTGTCACCGATTGCCTCTTCATCGCTGATAACGTCTTTATCTTCGTCACTATCACTGACACAACAAGAAACGAATTTCCTCTGCATCTTCTTATTTGTCCAATTTAGACGCATCATTCTGCATACAGATTGAGTAAGCAAAAACTTGACACTATCGGGTGCACTGTATCTTACAGATACAAAGTGTGGACTGAGGCAACACGAGACGAGGGAGCAGGAAGTTTAACGTAGCGACGCATTACCAGGGTAAATATAGACAGCTATTAGTACGCAGAAATCTGTGAAGCCCTGCACTTCCGCGAAATCGAACAATATAAAGCGTATGTATTGTCCACGCACTTCAGCTGGAATCGAACCTGCGCACTGGGGGTTCACAGGCTAGTTAGCTAACCCCTCACCTACCGAGGAGCGCTTTTTGGGGCAATGGATCACTGCATGAATTGTCAATGTTACTCGAGTATTATGAATAGTTAAATTGTCTAACTGTGTAATGTAAATGAAAAATTATCAATATTTTCATAAAATCATTTCATATTTTAATTACACAAATGCGCAAGAAAACAAAATATGTAAATGTATAAACATCAAATGCACCAAATATTGGTTAAAACTTAATTTATGAAATCCTTTCCTTTGTAAACAAAGCGAGAAAAAATAGATCAATACAGTATTTGAATATAAAAGTTAAACACTTTTACCGGTAAAGATAAAAAAATGTTAAATTCCCAAAGTTAACGACATCAAAAAAGAGAAATATAGAATTGCCGTATTTGAAATTTGAGTCTAAATATGTATAATATGTATTTAGCATTAAAATATTAGAATTGAGTATCTTATTTCAGATAAATAAAGTTCGAAACATTTTCTACAATGCACGCAACATATTCAATTTGACACCCCGTATTCTAAAGCCTTACAATAAAGAGAGACATTAAGAACACCTGTGTTCTACGAACGTTATTATATTACAGTCATGGTACATTATTATTACAGTCATGGTACCAACCGAAAGGGGGAAAATGTGATAAAATATGACCAAGGAAGGTGGAAAGGAAAATATTAAGTATAAGACTAAAGGACGAAATATGAAATGCTGACATTACATAAAGAACAGGTCAAAACGACGTAGGTAAATTCACACATCTTTTAAAATGGAAACGGGCAGGACAGGTAATGAGGATGAACACAAGCAGATGGACCTACAAAATTACAATATGGGACCCAAGGACGAGCGAAAGAAACATCGGAAGACAGAGAACACGGTGGTCAGACGACATAGTAAGAAGACTGAGAAGACTATACTTGGATTTATTCATAGCTGTCTGTTAAGTAAATTAGCTGTTACGTTGTCATCCACTCAGAAGGATGAACGTCACCATAGTGATGTCACTCTGATGACGTGTAAGGTCCCTATTGGAATGCACCATTACAGCAGATGAACTGTCACAGGCAGCTATGGAATAATCGCAGTATATGGACCAGAACAGCAGAAGACCGTACAAAATGGAGAGAAGTTAGTGACACACTCCACGAAGTCGACAAAGAAAAATATTAACAAATAAAAAGGAACAGTGACACAAAAATAAAAAGCGCAACGGTAAGTGAAGTGATTGTGGAGTGATGATGATGATGATGATAATAATAATAATAATAATGATAATAATAATAATAATAATGATAATAATAATAATAATGATAATAATAATAATAATAATAATAATAATAATAATAATAATAATAATAATAATAATAATAATAATAATAATAACCTCGAGTTCATTGGGGAAGAGTATTGTAGTCTGAGTGAACTAGTTTTGTGATCATTATTTAGGTAGACGCCCCCGTTCGGTCCGGGCGCCAACATTGCTCCGCCCACTCTTTCGCTGTACAAACATTTGCGGTAGTTATCGACCAAAGCTACTGACAGTGCTTCTCACTTCTAGTTATTAGTGTATCAGATTAATATATTCAGTTAAAAGAATTGTTATTTGGTACTTTTACCGTGAACTCAATTAGTGTGAGAAACCCTGGCCTACTTCAGGAAATATACAATGCCATTCTCACAGCAAACGATGATTAGTTTATACCAAAAAACGTAACCTACAATAATCCTTCAAGTAAGAACAAGGAGAAAAACAACAAAATACTCAAGATACGTATAAAGCACATCGGTAAAGACCGTGTCTAGAAATGCAGTGGTCTATGGTAGCAGGAAATAAATTGAAAAAAAACAAAATGAAATCGGTTTTACATTATGAGTATTGTCTTCTGTTAAAATCCTACCTCTCTGACCGCTACTCCATGACAAATATCACAAAGAATATTCCACATTCCCGATTAAATCTTGTGATCCCTATGGAAGTTTTCACTAGAAGAGGCCAATAGAAGTTTGCAAGGGTTTGAAGGAATCGAAATGTATGTTTACATTGAGTCAAATAGGAGTATTTGGTGTATTCGGTTCTGGATGCGTTCGGAGCATCTGCTCGTGTCGAAGAAGGTGAGCTCCAGGGTCCTCAGTGAAACACTATCTAACATTGCTTCGTCTACTTTTTTAGCACCTATAATTCAATAAAATTATATTCTGTGTTAAACCTTACTAAATCAGAACCATACATGGCTTCCAATATCTCCTGTTTTCACTGGCGTTGCATGTTTGCTCACGTATTTTTTCATGTGTAGTTTCCGGAGAAAACATGACGCAACCTTCATTGACTTGACAACGTAAAGGATTTGTAAGTTTTGACAAACAGGTGAACCGGTTCCTTCTAGCCGCTCTCGTCAATGTGGGCGTACCCCAAGGCTCGGGCTGCGGGCGCTAAGCGCCGGCTCACGCTGCGCGTTCTTGTTGTGTCGCAGGAGACGCCCGGCGCGGGCGGCGGCGCTGGAGGTGGCGCGGGGGCGGGCTCGGGGGCGGCGGCGGGCGCGGGGGCGGCGGTGCGCGCGCTGCGCTGGAGCAGCCGGCGCTGCGCCTCGCTGCGCCAGTCGCCTGCGCGCGGCGGCCGCCCGCCCGCCTTCGAGCTGACGGTGACGCACCGCGGCGGCGCCGACGAGCCTCCGCCCACGCCCCCGCCGCGCAAGTCCAACTGGGAGGTGAGTAGCTCGCTCTTGTACCCTCTCTCTTTCGCTCCCCTCTCCCTCTCACTCTACCCATCCCCTCTCATTCCGTTTCCCTCTCGCTCTCCCCTCCTCCTCACTCTTCATTTCCTTCTCGCTCTCCCGTATCTTCCATTCCTCTTTCTCCCCTCTCTCTTTTCTTTCATTCCCCCTCCTTCTATCTTTCTCTTCTTTTTCTTATTATCTTTTCTTTTACATCTAACTTTTTTATTTTTCTTGAGCCAAGAGCATTTCTTTTTTGTATAAACATATCTCAGTTCACAAATCCCTTTACTACTATTGTCTTCACTTCAGGATATATTCTTCTTACATCGTTCATCGGCCTTTTTAATATTAATTTTTGTCTTCGACTTTATTTCTTTCATTTTCTCCCTATTTTTTTTTTCTGCAGATGAGTTTGCACTCATTAACTGTCCAATAATATGACAGCTTAAAAATTTGGTTCATTACAATTTTTTCTCGAATATTCTAAACATTATTTAACTGACTTCGTAACTTCATAGGGCAACAAGTGCGCTGGTTTACATCAAATCTCTAAAAATAGGTAACTTTCATTAAGCTCTGCATAAAATGAGCAGAAAATATTGAATGACATTACGCGTGACATTATTTAAGAATTCTTTGAACTGTGCAATGTAAACGCATAATTACAAAATGTAAAATAATAATTATAGGCAATTATTAAGAAAAGACTGTGGTAGATAGATATTTGACAACGGAAGCATTCTCATTTGATAATTTTCCACGTAAAAATTTCAAGCGTCAAAGGTTTGCAAGGGGAAATCCCTTCTACACCACATTAATAAAAAAAGGATTAATAGCTCCTGTTTATCTGGCAAGCTATTACGTAACCTTGTTTACAAACCGACGTAAACAAAAACTAGTGGTGCATGTCAGACCGACATTGAGAAGAAACTTTACATCGCGTGTAAACTGATACTTCCTCTCAAAAAGGACAGACAAGCTAGTTTCAAATAGGTACATACTATGAAGCAATTCTGAAGATAATGAACTATCCTACATTTCAACTTGCATTATTCGCTGAATACTGAAAGTTTACATTTCCGGTTCTCAGATTCTAAAGAAATTGTCAATTTCTTAAGCTGACGGTTCGATTTTTCTTCTCATAGGGGAAAAATCTGACTAATTTAACTGATATACTCATATGACAAAAAATATTGTACTCATAAGCAGAAAGTATTAAACTTCAGTTATTGTCTTCATAGCAATAGTTTTTATTTCTTCGCAGCCACATATCCCGACGGGTTTCATTTTTATTTCATTTTCAAGGCCGGAAGCGCAGTTGTAGACTCGGAAGGTCATGGATGTTATTGAAATAGCAATGCAATTTTGACAGCCGGCAGAAGTGACTCAGGACATCAACCGTTGTCACTGCAGCGCTTCTGGCTGGGAGGTCCTAGGTTCAAGTCCCGATAGTGGCAGGATTTTCTACACTAGCTTGTCAGCTCGGTTGAATTCAGTTCGAAAATTCTGCCAGCTGACTACTTTGTACGGTAGTTTTCCGTGTTTTTTTTTTCGATCAACACCGGGCGAATGCCGAAGCAGTATCCTAAAAAAGGGGCTACGGACCGCGCGCGACCTTTCTTCCTTTTCCTTGTCCTATCCTCACACCTCACTTACACAAATTTATAACTACACGAACTACACTACCACACATGCCGGAAGTCCTGTCGGGGGCTTAGAACTTGTTCCGGCTGGGGAGGTGCCCCGCTTGTAGGACATACCTGGTTGAGGAAATCCCCCCTAGCAGACGGTAAGTCGTCACCGGATTCGCTATTCAGCAGGGGAAGACCACCGCCACCTCCTGAGGAAAAACCACCCACTTACGCGACTGATGACCTAACTAAGCAAGCAAGCAATCCGTCGCGACGGCCGGCTGGCGAGCTAAGATTTTGGTGGCGTAAAATTGGGTGAGATTGTAGAGCTGCTCGCGATACAAGACTATCGTAATTTCCCCTCCCCCTCCCCATTTCCGTCAATTCACGAATTTGCGTCTCTGTTCATCAGTATTCAAAAAATGTAGATTGGTTCTCCGGCAGTCGAACTATCCTCAGAAGTTAGAATAGCTATAAACAATCTTCTGAACGCTATAAAAGTATTACAAAATATAAGGAAAGTGTCGAAGAAACTGGAGGTCAGGGACAAAGCTTTTCTGAGTAAAATGGCATTAGGAACATTTGTTCATCTAATTCACGAGAATTTTTTTCCACCTGAAATGACTCATCCTCTTCATGCCCATTTAGTTAAACACACACAACGTTATCTTTTCAAGAATGTGCGCTCAGATGAGTGTAAATATTTATGTTTTTAAAATGGACATATGGACACTAAAATTACATAATATGATTCAAATTCTTGCATTCATTATATCGTAGTATCAGCGTAAAAATGTACGAGTTTTCACATTCTACATCTTATTTGCTTACAAGCAATATCAAATGTCTCAATAAAACGAGATTGTAAGATGCGCTTCATTCCGTGTAATATTTTCCAATTTTACCAAAAATTGCGGTTAATTATTCCGTTTTTATGTAGATCATTTATGGCCTTGTTACTTTTTTCACCAGTAGAATCAAACACAATTTAACGAATGAATTCATAAAAGAAGATATGAAAATAATTGTCTCTTTTCGAATTTTTAACGCTCATCTTTAATTCCGTCTATCAAGCTTGGTTAATGGAAATTACTGCTCGACTCCACATATCGATTTCATTTGATCTGCGCGAAGTGTTAAATCCCCAAGCGGCAAAGGGCACACAGTACGCTCTCAGGAGGACGGAACGCTGAAATTGACTTTTGCGTAAATTAATACCTGAAAATGCCACGGGACAGCGCTCGCGCTTGCAACTCGTCATTTATTTATTCACTCATTAATAACATTAATTTGATTTAAATTAAATGCCAAAAATATCACTAGTGTCTCTGCTGGATCTTGGATGTCTGGTAACATGAAGAAATGTGATATAGGGGTAGGCGAGAGGAAAATCTCAATATAGAAAAAAATGATCTTGGTAACGGGTTTTTATTTTATCACATCTACAAAGTGCCATCAATAAAGATTTCTGATTCAAAATGTTTCAGAGGACAGAAACTGCAAACGGGAAATAGACTTCCTGAAAGTTGTACAAGACAATGAGCTTTATCAGCAAGCCACATCTTCATTGAAAATTTAGTTTTTAACATTCTTACTCTTGCTAATTAGAAAAGTTTAATTGTTAAATTTTAAATACATTTTGTATGTGTTTAAATATATTTTCAAATACTCGTTCGTCACTAGTAAAATACTAAACCACATTTATAAATTATAAACAGTTGCTTTAAATTTAAGGATAATTATTGGTAAATATTTAAAAGAGAAGAATAAAATTGTTGATCTAGAAAAACAATGTCTAATATTAAATTTAGTATCTCGTAATTTTTCACTTTCATAAGTTGTCAATATTAATTGAGGTTTGGTTGACTTCGACTCCGGCACTTCTCTTTCTTTCCTCTTTGAATATCAATGCGCAATGGTTGCTTCGAAATTAAATTATTATTAAATAGTTTGCATGACTGAGACTGTATGACAAAAAGTTTTAAGTTGATTTGGTTTTCATTCGTATCGGAAGAGAAAAATTGCTAATAGCATGATGTGTTCCTACGCCGCAATGCGATGAATAAACGGATGCGATGAATATCGCTTCAGTTTCTTTTATCCGTAAATTCTCAGAATGGCCAGTATGTTACATTTAATACCGTCTGATTATTCAAAATCTTCATTAAATATTTTTTTTATTTAATTTATTTTAAGTCGCATCAACGGCTAGGTCATTAGCGACTAAATGAATACATTATATTTTACATTGTCAATTTTTAGTTTTTAAAATATTGGGGTTACAATTGAGGTTAAAGTACAGAGATGATATGGATATTAAAACATAAAACTTAAACGTGAAAATTACATAACTGTTAATTACTACAAACAGGAATGGAAAATTACGTTATTCTAATGCAGTTAAATATTTACTGAAATACCTATTTCATTACAAAATTTTAAATCATTACTTCGGTAAGAATTATCCCTTAGAATGGTACTAAATCTTTTCTTATCAAAGAATTAAGGTCTACAGAATTGAATTGGGGACATTTCTGGAGGATGTGATTAAATTTTATCATAAGGTTTATCAGCCAAAATTGCAGCTTTTAAAAATATGGCTACTCCACCAGAAGCATAATTACTGGTTCTATTTTTAAAGAAACATTGATAATTTTTAATCTTAGCTGAGTGATTAGCCTTGAAATTGGATTCTAGCAAACAAATGATATCTGGGTAATAGTTGCAGATACTCAAGATGACAATAGTGTCCATTAATATTCCATTGGAGTATCTTCATTTGTTTGCTTGAAATTTATTTAGCAAGGGGGGAATGGTGTTTCTTTAAGAGACCTGAATTAAAAGATTTAGTGTCAGATAGTTTCCATACTGGATTCAGAGTCAACTGTGTCTGATTCCAGTAGTTGTTTGTGCAGTTTTTTTTTCTTATTCTGGTAACTCTGCCTTTGATAATTCTATCCTTTAATACAGGGTAAATGTCACTGAGCATTTTTATAATAGCTGGAATATCATTGGAATAGTCCTTTACTAAGGTTAGAAGATCAGCAGAGCCCAGAGCATTTTCTAGTAGTAAGTGTAATTGATTCACTGACAGAGGGAAGGAGTTTTGGTTCATTTCAATCAGATCTTTAATTGGGCTGAGCATGTCTTCAAGTGTTTTATCAGGATTGCTATCTTGGTCCAGTTCTTCATGTTTTGAAGAATTCTTTTTCTGTTTCTTTTTTTTTTTTTAACATCATTATCTTGATTATTATCATTAACATTATTTGTTGCTTCAGATAGGGAAGAGGTTTCATTGGGGAGGCTTCATTTAAGAAGGGGAGGAAAGTTCATAGGGTCACTGGTGGAGGGGGCAGTGGGTGTTTCAGTTATGGTAGGCTGTACTTCCCTATTATTAGAAGGGATAGTTGGTATATTTGTACTGGGAGTGTCCAGAAGGCAATTCTCTTTGGGGATATTTTGTGGGCAGTTACTAGCAGTATGGCCTTCCATTTTGCAATTGAAACAAGTAATGTTTTCAGCAGAGAAAAGATTCTATATGGTGTACCTTCATGTACAATCACTGATGACTGAGGGAGTTTGTGAAGTTCCTCAGGTTGGATAAATGTTTGCCTTCTGAAGCTCATAATGTGACTGAAGTTAGGTCAGACAGACCAGCTCTGATGAAAGATATACTGGAGGTAGTTTTGATGTCATGATTCTTGAAAATATTTGTGATTTCCTCGTTTGGAATAAAAGGGTATACATTTGATATTATGATTCTCTTGAGTTTGTTAATTAGGGGTCTCACATTAACAATAGTATTTTTAATGATTAGAGTATGGTATTTGTTAGTTATAAGATCAGCATTGACCTTCGAGTTCAGAAACACACATATTCTGTTATTGGATATTCTTGATATGAAAGTAATGGCACTGGGGGGAACAATTTCAGTTAGTTTACTTATATAGTCTTTGACAGTTAGATTTTCGCATGCGTCCAGTAGTATAGATTGTTCTTTTGACGGAAAACTCACAGTATTTGCAGCTCCGGCGTACGACTTCGTGGGTTGCTCTTGGAGGTTAAGTGACGGATTCATCTTGAGTTTGGCTGGTACTGCTTTATTCATGTGGATACGTTGAGCCAGCCGGCAGGCCGGCCAGATAAACGTTGTACACTGCTTGGAACACTGATAGCACTTTAAATAACACTGTTAGGTAATATTAAAACTGAAGTATTTTGGTTCGGGGATACAGTGTATCGGTAAGCTGATAGAGCGCAGCAGTAGTTGTTGCATCTAACGCTGTCGAACTACGACTGGCTCATTAAATATTAAATACAAGAAAAAGCAACTTTGGCAGAATAACTTCTTCAATATCTTTGAATAAAACATACCTGCAAAAAAATTCGTTTAAAGGCTGTTCACAGTTTTATTCAATTCATTTTCCTAGATTAAAAGACCAAAAGGCGTAAACATATTGTTTATATCACTACAATATCGTCGATTAAAGGGAAGCAAATTAAGTTAGGAAGAAACTAAATCGTGCTCTTCTCCACAAAATAGTTGTGTGTGTATGTGTGTGTGTGTGTGTGTGTGTGTGTGTGTGTGTGTGTGTGTGTGTTACATCTGTATTCCGGAAAAGCAAGTGATTAACATATTTTTCATTTCATACGGAAAGGGTAGTAGATCGGGTTACTATGTATCAGTATTCCCCTACGGGCACGTTTGTGTACACTATTTTTTTTCTCGCCCACACATTAAACATTGGTAGTGAATCTTCACCACACACACGAAAACTTCATCGCAATTCATCCCCACCCACTTGCCTCCAACGGGAAACATTTTGCCCAAATAAACCAGAGGAGTGGCGCCCTCTGCACGCAGACAGGTAATAACCGCGGGTGCAACGCTTTAAGCAACGCGAACAACCCCCATCCCCACTCCTCCCCCGCTCGTCCCTTTCCACTAGGGAAGATCGTGGCCCATTACACAAACAGGGCGGGGCGGGGTGCGGAGGGCGGGGGCGGGGAGGGGCGGAGAGAGACGGGTGGTAAGGGAGAGTGCTGGGCGGGGACGGGGGCGAACGGGGCGCGCGGCGCGGCAACGGGGAAATGTAGTGGCGTCGAGAGGCTGTAAAACTCTGGAGAGGCCCTTAGCGCAAGCGAAAAACCCACCGCCATCCACGCGGCTCGTACACACGCTCGCGCAGGCACCCAATCACGCCCACGCGCACACCCGCGCGCGCTCTCGAGGGCGGAATCAGAAGCCCTCGACGGGGCCGGCGGAAGTCACGCTAATGGGCTGCAAGAGGGGGGATAATGCGGTGATTCCAGTAGGTGGCGGAAATCTTCACACGTTTCAATCGATTTTACGCGAAATAAGTTAATTTGAGGTGTCGTTTAAAAAGAAATCGTATTACCTGCTGGCTTTTAATGTACTTCCAAGTCAAATTTTCATTATTTATGTATCATAAGGGTTACCTCTCAATAATAACTAGAGGTGCTAAAACATCACGTACTTGCTCGCCTTTAGTAATGCTTATGTAATACTATATATAACTCTCCGAATTTAGAGATTCGCGATGCGGAATGTCATTGGTGCTACCCCCTTCTGATATACCCTAAAGGCTAGCAATTTTTATTCCGTATATTTCAATTATGATTTAAATAATTTCTCAAATATTAATTTGTAAGCGTATAACAAAAGCTCCAATGAAATAATAAACACGTTCTAACTTACGTAGCATCCAACTGCCTTGAAAATTACGTTCACGGAGCCCAGGATTTTCGGAGCGCCGAATTAGTTAATGTAATGTATGTAATAAAAGTTTTATGCCGAAAATTCACCGTTTTTTCGTGCAGCATAACTTAACTTTCTCTCCACCAGAGTAGAGAGATTATCACTGTCTTTTCTAACTTTCTTGTTCGCATAAAGTGTTTTTGTACAAGACCAGTTTTTCAAAAGTGAAAAAAAAAGGTACTGGTCTTCATACTATAGCTAGGCCGACGCTTTGGGGAATGTACATAATAAACACATATACTGGCTTTTAACTGCAAGTACTACATAAATTTGACACTTATCTATTATTATTATTATTATTATTATTATTATTATTATTATTATTACTGTTGTTGTTGTTGTAATAATTATAATAATAACTTTAAGCTGTATATTTCTTAATGTTACATAATACAAATATTTAACATTTAATGCCACATATTTCATACTTGTGACTGTAGAAAAATAGTTATAGAATAATATTGGGCGTAACATTCAATAAGGGGAGACAATCATTATTATTAGACTTCGTAACTTTAAAACTAATGGAAGAACTTCAACTATCAACATTAGGCTTATTAAATATCTAGTCAACATTTTCTTGTGCAATGTGGTTTAAAAATGAAATAAAAACATATTGATTCAAATTCTACTTTTCTGCAGCAACGACTCATTTCCTAACACAAACTCAGTAAAATCGGTGTCTAGTTTATCCGAACATAAAGTCACAATTATCGCACCGTTTCTCGCTAATACAATCAGTTAATATTGCTCCTATCTCATTTTTAACGCCATCAGAGCCGAACTACCCTTGACCAACCCGGCCTCATGTAATTCTGCCTGCCGCAAGAAAAGAAACCTCTCGTAGCTTCGAAAGACAAAGTTACGGTTCAGTTACGAGGATCGACGCTGCGACCAAATAACGACACGAGGCGTTTACCAAGGACGTCCTCGGGGCTTGTTTTCCACAACATACCCGACCTGTGTCGCAGGCACGGTCACTGCTTCGACTTTCCTTTCTCCCCCGGCCGCCGAAGTCCGCCCACACGCACCCACTCCATCGCGCCTCGCTCCGCCGCTACCCACACGTCGAGTCTCGTCCCGCGCCCTCGGCCCCACCCACCCTGCCCATCCCTTACCACCCCGTCCACCACCGTGCACTCCCATTTGCCCCCGTCTATCCCCGTTCACCCCCGTCCGCCCCCCGTTCACCCCCGTCCACCCGCGTCCACCCCCGTCCACACCCGTCCACCCGTTCACCCCCGCACACTCCCGTTCCCCCGTCCGCCCCCCGTTCACCCCCGTCCACCCGCGTCCACCCCCGTCGCCCCGCCCCCCCCCCTCCCCCCCCCCACCTTGGCCCCGGTCAACCTGGCCCAGAGCGTCCCAAACTGCCCTGCCCTATCCCCCCTGTTCCGTCCCGAACCGCCGACGTCCATTTTTCAATCAATCCTTCCACCGGCTTCTTCATCTCATCACTGTCCCTGCATCTTCTACCGCGCCAGTCGAATAGCCACTCCACCTTCTCCACCACCGCGGACCCCCTCCGATCCTCTCTGTTCACCTACGCCTCTTTCTCCTCCAGACCCCCTCCTCCTCCGATGCGCATCGGACTGGAAAGGAGACGCCGCAAGGACGGCCACTCCGCGGGCTTCGGCTTCCGCGGGTCGGACTCCTTCAATAACACACGGGCAGGCAGGCAAATAGAAGAAGCACTCCGCTCTGCGCGGACTCCTTTGCTGCGCTTCCGGCGTCCAACGCACGGCTTCGCTCGAATGCACTCGGCGCATGTGCAATTATCCGAAGGTACACATGCGTTGGAAATGAATAGGTCAGGATTGAGATCAAAGAGATGTAGTGGAATATTTCTGATGACTTGACAGCTAAAGCTGACAGGAAAGAGCAGGTTCCGATTTCCAATCAGACACTTGAAATTCTGATGTTACGGCAGAGTCGTCAATAATTATTAAGAAAAGAATGAAATATAACAGCGAAAAGCATTTGAAAATTGAAAAGCGTCATTACGTCTTTGATTACGCATCGTGTGTGCGGTTCTGAGTTGTCTGCGGTTGTGTGCTCTTATTGCGATTTATTTCCTGCTATTGCTGCTGCTGTTATCACCGAAGGAACTGCCGCCGGAGGAAGTGCCAACATCGCTTTACTCGACCTCACCTGTCAAGTAGACAGCAATATTATTCGGATAATATATAGGAGATCGTGTCCCGTAAAATGCTCAGGGCAGCGCCACGCCCACTGCCTCTCGATTCAGTTCATTGCAGCTTTATTTTACGTGGCAAAACTTAAATCATCAGGTCTACACGCAAATTCCACCCAGCAAATAAAGGAGGTATCATTTGGGAGATGAAACAGGCCATTTAAATTGAACTCAGACGCTTCTTTCAGGATCTTGAGGATCATTTAAGTTGCAATAAATCTAAAACATTGGAACAGCCGGCTTTACTTCCTTTCCAAAGGAAGACGTACAAAGTTTTGCTTGATCGGGTTTAACCCGCCAACTTGGTCTAACCGTTCCACCAACGAAGCCGCTCCCTTCACTGCTCTTCGCTTTCCGCTTTACTGCGTTTTCCCTCCCCCGAGATCAAGCCGAAAGAGACTGTACTGAAACTCAAAACGAAGCCAGTACATAAAGGAGAAAGACTTTGTTGCCTAGGAACATGAACTCTATAGGCTACGTTATCTGGTAATTAATAATTCGAAAAAAGAAGTATTATTTCTCTTGAAGGCTGCGAACAAAAGAGACAGGCCGCGTCACGTAGGCCGGACAGTGGTTTCTCCCCTCTTATGAAACCTAATCTTCTCAGAACAGACGAAGTATTGCCCGTGGTCGTGTTGGCAACTGACTAGGGAAGAGGTCCTTGAACCACTGCTTTTGTCATACCTGATTTTCACTTTGAATATTTTATTTATTGGATTAAAAAGGTAGGTACATATAAGTATATGTTTCACAGTACTTTGACATACGTACTTTTTTGGCGTCTTAATTAACATTATAAAACTAATTCTAAATCTAACAAATCAAAGGTAAGGAAGCTCATAAAGGGTCTTACTTATTCTTCAGCTCTAACTAAATATTCCAAAATGCATGAATCGGAAATCTATTTTTAATTATTGTCCGGAAATCGGTGATTTGTTAAAAGCTAGGTTAAATTGTAAAAGAGGTTCGATTTGGTTGATGTATGAATAGACTTTGCTGGAAATCTTTCTATCGAATCAAATTATGTATGTGTTATTTAATTCTTTAAGCAACTGGAAATTTGAAACGAACCATGGGGCCTTTGTAATTGTCCTGGGGTATTTATTTTGAACAATTTGGATTTTAAGTTCTTCATCAAAGCTTTTTATTAGATACTCTACGCATAATAATCGATCGAACGATGTTTATTAAGATCTATTGCATTGTCTAGAGAAATTTTACTTTTGAAATTAATTATTGATTTTAGTTGGATGATGGCATACCTTATGTAGGTGAATTGCGTTTTGATGTAAGTTTCAAAAAGTGGGAGACCTGCTCTGCACTGAGATTGTGTGATTGACAATTACATTTCATTTTGAGAAATCCTACATGCGCCAAAATAAGTCGTTATATTTAAACAGGACACTCTAAGCGTTAATATTACTTTTCAGAATTAATTGTGTAAATTGTAACTTAAATTAGCGTTCATTACATTATTCCATCATATCTGCGACAACATGTATAAACCTCTAACTCCTCGTTTTATCGCCACTAAATTGAGAGCAGATGTACGCAGAGAGAGTCGCCGACAGCGGCATCATTGTCACCAACAAAGGACCTGTGCTTCAGAAACCAGAGTTTGTTGATTAAGAATTGCAATTAACAGGTCTTCACTAAATGACTTGGAGATTAACACTGTAAATTATATAAGCTAATACGTAAAAAATTTTGCATTCTAGTAAACTTAGCGAATAATGGTTTATTACTTGATTCTATTCCTACTTAATACTATTCCCCACTATCTAGAATAACACTGTTAAGAATTCTTCGTATATATCTTTTTGTAAATAATTAATGTGATATATTCATATGTATCTTTTAACGTGATGTATTTAAAATTACATTCATTTTAGCCTTGATAATGAGACCAAATAAGGCCTCGAAATGTTGGCTATGAAATATATATCTATAAATCTGAAAAGAAAAAAGAAAGTACTTCTTGTCTTTAATAAATCCTGGACCATCCTCTTAAATTGAAATTTATTACTTAATACAAATAAGACAGCTAGCATCTTCTTAGCTTTTCTTTCCGTCGCCCAGTTTCAGTCATTACATATAGTAAACTCTTCTAACTCCAGTCATGTTTATTATATTCATTTTTTTCGTAGAGTATTGTCGGAATTTTAAGTAATTTTCAATGTTTCGGATAAAAAATATTCTAGGGTAATCGCATTGCACCTAGATGGGAGCTGTGGATTCAAATATCGTATAAGGCACGAGTTTTTAAAATGCTTATCCTGGGGGAAATTAACACTTTTAAACACATCAATAGACGATGAAGGCATATCAGCATTGATATAATTCATACTTTTCTGGAAAAGCCAGTACGTGTTATGTATTACAAAATATACAGTAAAATATAATATTCCATCCAAAAACGCTATAATGAAAATGTCACAATATCTTTCTTATGGCAATAAATCATTTTAAAGTTTATTAATGGATTTAAAGTAATTTGGCGAATGTTCAACCACATAAATCTTCCTCCCTTTTATGGGTGGCTTTGCATCTGTCCGGTTGGTTACGTGGAATATCGCGGTTGCTACGAGAGTTACAGCGCCGGAAAGTAGTCTATCGGCTGGTGCAAACCCAGCATGTGAGAGATCAGTTCTGAGCAGTAACTAACTTTGTCACAGCACAGAATATATGCAAAGTGCATAAATGTTTAAGCAAGATAAGAGGTTTTGTTACCACCATTAACATTTTTTAAGTATAAGAAATATTTACTGATTAAATGATGAAGAATGGCATTTTTTTAAATTTACATACTAGTATCTGTTTTGAGTAGAAGTTCATATATTGAGAACAAAATTAAACTATGTTATACTTCTCTTATATTATGTTTGCAAAAAGATACCTTCCAGCCGATAACATGTTGAGAATAAGCGCACTTTTTTTTAGCTATTGAAAAATGGTATTAGGATGTTCTATTACTGAAACGTTAGAACATTCCTCATATTTCTTTTTGATTTTTTTAGAAGTTTATTACAGACATTCGCCTGAGGAAACAATTTTTTTGAACTGACTACATTTTCTAAAAAAAATTAATCTTATGTTAATTTTCAAACGTTTTATCTTCATAAAGAGCTCAATTAATAGGATATCCGGTGTTCCACCAACTATGGGTCACCCCATAACTTCTAAACGGAATCAAAATTCAGTTTTCTATGAACAATGTGGAGTTGTGAGGTAAGTAATATGCTGTAGAGATTCCGAATATTTTTAGCTTTTGAGAAATTTATTCATTCGATTTTTTAAATGAAACTACATATTTTTCTCATTAGGAATGGATAGATTATAAAAGGAGAAATCCATGTTAATGTTTTGATAGTAGTTTTACAATAAAATTATACTGTCTGACATGTTATTTTAAATTAAACTGACAAAATTTATTATAGCCCCTGGAACTGTGGCCTTTGAAGAAAGTTGCTGTTGGGGCGCTGAGACTTACGGGGAAAGGGCAGACAGACTGGCGTGGCAGTGAGGATACAGGCGCAATTACAGCAATGCGTTATCTTGACTAGAAGGACACAAGAACAAACATCAATATCAACGAACAGAATGAAAGATTTTTTCCTTCGATACTTCAGAATTGAACTTTTCTTCTACTGATTGAAATTCCAAACTATCGATTGAACATCGACATGAACGATATAAAGAAATTGATAGTAGAAGGAACATACTAACACAGGTCATTTTCAAACTAAACAGAATTGATCTCGATTTCTAATGGCTGTAAGAACAAGAAAGCATTTTTAAACATTTCACATACAAAGAAAGTGGTTGAAGATTTTCACTATAATATCTCCATAAAATTCATTGGGTTGGGGATAATTGGTAGAAAGTTTATTATTATTTACTTTTACTTAACTTCTCATTGTAAATTTGCAAAGAATTAAATAAGGCATATAAATGTTAATAGTTATAAAACTATAGAGAAACATAATGAAAATATGAATATAAATTATTTACACTTAAGCTCTGCGCCCCCTAACGGCAGCAAGGCACATTCCTAGTCGCTTGTGCAAGGGGTGGCGAACTGGCTACAATGTTTTGTAGCCATATCAATCGATGGAGAAAAATTCAATTCTGAAGAATCAATCGAAAAAATCATTCTGGTATTGATGTTTGTTCCTGTGTCCGTCGTGACATGACCGAATATTGCTTAAGCTCTCTCTCTCTTTCCTTGAGTCTTTCCCTTTCCCCGAGTCTCGGCGTCACAAAGTCCATCTTTCACAATCGAAACAGTTTGAAGGTCAGCAACATTTAATTTAAAACCACACGTCAAAAAGTATAGTTTTTACTCACATTACTCTCATAACGTTAGAATATTCATCATTGTATTCCTATTTTTTGACTATCCATTGCTAGTGAGAAAAATATACAATTCCATTTAAAAAATCAAAGATCAATGAATTTCTCGAAAACTAAAAACATATTTAAAAAATATCTCTATGGCCTATAACTTACTCAATGATTATGCGTTGTCATGCGAAAACTGCCAATCGGTAGCATGAAACGTTTAGAAGTTAAGAGGGCGATCCATGCCTGTATATCCATGATGTGGAAGGCAGGAAGAAAGTACTCTATTAATATACAGTTCGAAGTAGAGAATACTGAGCCCTTCTCTACACATACCTCTACGAATCCGTAAAACATGATGTATTTCATCAACTTCATATTCTTGTCACATTCTATAAAGTGGTCTAAAAGTTTGTATAGAAGAAGACTGACCTGTATCGCACTTTTCAAGAAATTTATAAAAATAATCTAAAAGAAAATGAACAATTCCCCGTAAAATAATGTGTCTGTTCCTGTCTGAAACATGTATTAATGCAATATGTTCAATAAATCCGTTTTATCTTTAAAGGTCTTTGTTCGTATCTTCTTCTCTCTATTGATGAAACACAGTTGAAGTCTACATAACACCTCTAAAGCATTGTCAACTTGTAGAGTATCATGGTATTGAGATCCCACACAAGAAAATTTAAAAAAATTGTGAAATCTTATACAATATCACAAATTCAAGATCTCTAAATGAAACTTATCACTTCGAGAGAGAATGGAAACGATTCTCTATCTTCGCAAAATAGTCCGAAGAACGTTAGATGGTAATGAAACGGTAGCCTAATGCCTCACCTTCCATAAAGACAGCATTTAAAACCTCTCTTTTAACGCTCTTCATTTCTGAGATACCTGACAGCAATATGCCACTGGAGGATACACAGAACTATTAAAAAGTCTCCGACTCAAAGCAGGTTTAATTAACGATTTGCTGCCTTATAAAATATTTAAAGCGTAATTTAATGTAGAGCTCTGAAGCTCATACTTTTTTATCATCAGTACTTATACTTTTTATCACACTGAGGGAGAAGAATTTATTCGTGACGACATAAAGTATTGAACACAGCTAGGAAGTATTAGGGGGAGGGATTTTTCTCTTCTGAAGCTTCACCCTTCAGAAAAGATTAAAAATTGTCTTGATTTCATCTAGCATAAAATATTATGTTCGCATGAATCTGTATTTTAACTACTTTCAGGGAGACAGAATGATAAACTTCAGGTGACATAGCGATAAGTAGACAGTTCAGAGAGAAGAATATTTTCGTAGATTCATAGACCATATTTAATGACAGCAGCGAAAACAATGGCATTCGTTACTTCTAATCCTTCTGTTTTTCTCTGGATCTTAATTTTCTACCTACTTTAGTCCGAACTTCACACTTCATTGTCACTACAACAAAATATGCCAATGATTTCATAAATAGTTTTCGATGGTACGTTGCACCTTTATGACCGAAAATATTTTGACAGACGTACCTTCTTCAGACACCTGTGCAGTTCACAGAAGAAAATGCAAGTCTTTTGTTTTGCAAATTAAATGAAAATAATTTCAAGGGTCATATAGAAAGATAAATAATTGAAATGTGCTTCTAAAATTACGTAGGAGATGTGCTGCCAGTGGGATTAGCTGAAGCAATTCCGCAAAGAGATGGAATGTAAAGCGAACTTGCCTCTGCCGGTGCAGAGCCCTAGGCTTAAAGCCTTGTAACAAAAAGAAAAATGGAAATGAAACGAGGGAGAGTGAAAAAGAGAAGGCAAATTAAACGAGGGCTACAAAAAAGAAAATATCTTGGAAAAGACAAATATTTGAAAACGAAAGAAGTATATCGATTAAAGTTTACAAACACGTATTGTATTGTGCTATATTTCTTACACCGCGTTTTGATCGTAAGTTTCAAAATGGACGGATTGTGAAACAATGTTATAAATAGAGACACGAAGGGAAGATAGGGAATCACCGATCCAAAAATGTCAATTATAATGCCCGTTAATTAAGGGCTTCTTTGATTCGCTTGATCTAGTTCACTTTCTCCCCCCACCGCTCTCTTCGTTAAATACCCGAGCGGTGCGACGCGTGCCAGATGCACAATCTCTCCAGAAAAAAAGTTACCCCTTGACAGATCAATCGACTAGGGCACCATCTAAACGTAAGTAATAAACGTTTGGCTCTCGCCGAAGCAGGACTGTGTCACCTAAAATCAAATGTAGTTGATATTTCTTACGTTATATCATATTCAACACTGTATCATCAATTATATAATTACAACTAGTAGTTTGGAGCAGCAATAAATCTGCTGAAGAAACCCCATGTATACACAGACACTACATCTATATTTAATGGCAAACAGGCTCTTCCTTGGAGTCTCAAATGTCATATGTCAGCTGTGTCTTAACGTAAGCACTGACGGTCTGAGTATGAGAACTCAAGTCGGTACGCTCAGTACGAGAATGCAAAGTAACGCAAAATAATACTCGTATTGGCATTTTTTAATCAAAATCCAACCAGTTTCATGGTTTTTCTAACCTTTCCGGGTTCATCGGAACGTAATAAAACCATAGACACCTCTCACGAAGTCGGAGTCTCTAACAATTTCCCAGAAAATTGGAAATTAATATAGATTTATGTTTCTAAAGACTGATATTCATTATCAATTTTAATATTTTACCAAATTCATGAAAGAGGAGTCTTTTAATGCATTTGACATCGAATATAAAAGAAAAACGTGCACATTTATTCACCTGGAAAGTAGCGGCTGGTCTCCCTTTAGACTACCGCAATTTGGAGTTTTATAACGTTTTAACATCGTGTTATACCCGACACAGAGATAACATATTTCATTTCAACGCTGCCTTCAAAGGAACGTACCATTTTCTCCGCTCTACAGACGTACTACATCACCTTTCAGTGCACCTTCTTTGTAAGGACGAGGCTCTTCACTGCACGCGAGACTCTCATATGCCATTTGAGGTAAACACTGCAGAGGTCAGATTACGTTTCAGAAGACGAGATCTCAGCGGGGCTGGTCGTATTTTCGCGAACCCAGATGAAATTCCTGTCTCTCACTCTGCTGCCTCTACTGTTTCCTCTCCCATTTCACTTCCATTGCCTTTTTGCTTTAACTTAAATTTCCTCTCCCTTTCTACGCACATTCCTTCTCCCTTTCTGCTTACATTTCCTCTCCCTTTCTACTTATATTTCCTCCCCCTTTCTATTTACATTTCCTATCCCTTTCTATTTATATTTCCTATCTCTTTCGAGTAAAATTTCTACATATATCACTTTCATTAACGAATTAATAATAATTTGTTCAGTTTCAGATACAATGAGTGAAAGTCGCAAGCATATTTAATTTTACATTCACACAATTACTTACACTGTTTGGTTGTGTCTCCTTTACACCAATTTCAACCAACACTGCAGTTCAGCAAATATATTTAATGAGACGAGAAGCCTTCACATGCTTTGATGATGGAATAGTCTATCTCCATCTTCATTTGTTTCATGAGCATGTAACTGTCTGCCGTTCGGAATGTCTATATCCAAGCGTTTCAAGGAGTCCACGACAAAATATGAGACTAAGAGAGATACCGAGAGTGCGTGGTCAAGTGCTTGTTTTACGGACTAAGCTAGAAAGAGACTCCTGGAGCGAATTTTTCGTAGCTACACACTTCCGGTTTTCCCATCACATCACTCTCGTGTCTCGACATGGGCTTCGTTGTCGTAGGGTAGCTTTGAAAAGTGACGTTTGAGCGTGACATTGTATGACCGAAACATTTTAACTCTCACTTTGGAGTACGGCAATGGAGCCAAAGCTAAAACACCCACTCCTCTCAAAGGATTTTTTACAAGTAGTTTACAATGGCTGCATGAGCGTACGCCCGTTTCGAGGATTTTGTTCTGACTCTCGTGAGTGCTCTTTTGCTCAGGAAGTCTGCCGCCCTCACCCTTCGCGGGCACAAGCATCCTTGTTAACCGGATTTGAACCGATGTCCTTTTGGTGGGGATACTGCGTGTACCAAACAAACGTGATTGCTGGGTCGTTGAATTTCGGAGAATGCGGAGATTCGTTCGTTGGTTGGTTGATTGCTAGTGCTTCCGGGCACATCAACTACTGAGGTCATTAGTCCCGTAAGTGTAGAACATGTTTTTGCATGGAGAGGCTGCGGTGATCTTCCCCCACTGGATGACGAGATCCGGTGCCTAGCTACCATCCGCTAGCGGGGATTCCCGCAAGCAGGTATCTCCCACCAGCGGGGCACCGACCCAGCCGGGACAAGCTCTAAGTTACCAACCGGTCTCCCGGCATGTGTGGTAGTGTAGTGCAGTGTAAGTGTGTGTGTGTGTGTGTGTGTGTGTGTAAGGAGTGAGGATAGGACAAGGAAGAGTAAGGGATAATCGCGCGCGGTTCGTGGCCCGTTTGTAAGGGTACTGCTCTGGCATTCGCCTGGTGGTGATCGGAGAAACCACCGAAAATTACCGATCAGAGCAGCCCGTCTCTACAATTCTCCTCCAGATAGCGACTGATTTCGAACTAGCTGACAAACTAGTGTCGAAAATCTTGCCACCTTCGGGACTCGAACCTAGGATCTCCCAGCACTGCAGTGGCATCAGTTGATGCAATGATCCACTTCTCCCGGTGCGGAGTTTCGTGGCGTTTTCCAGGAGGTTCCTAGGCTTCACGCGTCCCCAGTCGCAACGCTCTTCGGAACAACTCTCTTTTATAGTGAAAAATCACCGTCGCTTGTTTTCTTTCGTTACCCTGCGGTAATTTTTTACATGATCCTCGACGTAGCCGCGCTAGCATCACTAAGGTAAAGTCGAGCACTTCTACCATTATTCGGATACATCGATCACCTCTATCATCAGCTTTGTTGGTAGTGTATATGGATGAATTTGTTCTAAGAAAGTAAAATATCTTTCACAAATTTTCTCGGCGACTCTTGTCTCGCAAATGTGACCGCAAACTAAAAGATTTCTCGTAAAGTGCACTATTTCGCAGGGTCTCACATTCACATACGGTGGCCACTGGTTCTCGTGGTTACCGCGCAGCGCACTTCGAGCGGTCGCCGCGACAAAGGCAGGCAGATGCGCGATGGGTAAGGCGGGGGGGGGGATTCACAGCACGTTGCATGCAGCACTTGCAGGCAGCAAGTAGCAGTGGTTGATGTGCTAAGCGACATATGTTGGAAGAGGCAGTGCTTCGCGACACGACGCTCGGCTCTGCTAGCCATAGTCTCGGTTGGAAGAAACAATACATAAGACAGGCACACACAAAAAAGTTGTCAGACCCAAACACTTGACACATGTTTCTCTACGCATTTCTCAACGCGCTGAATCCGACTCTTAAGCCTGAATTGCGACACCACCCTCCACGGGTTTTTTAAATCGCGGAAAACCAAACGCTGGTGCAGGAACTTTGTGTTCAATAGATTGGTTGCAGTGTCACACTAGATATCCCATCAAGACGATATTCAGGCAGACTTTGTCGACGCAGAAACTATTGTACACGGCCTTCTAGGACAGAAAGGGAATTCTGTTCATCGAGTTCCTGGTCAGAGGTGAGACGATGAACGCTGAACGTAACTGCTCAACATTGCAGAATTTTCGAAGTGTCATTAAGAACATGCGACGCGGAATGGTCAGTGCAAGTGTTGTTTTCCTGCACGATAACGCTCGGCGTACAACAGATATTCTGTAAAATATCTGTTGGAAGGTGTTAGATTTTCCACCCTATAGACCGGATATCGAACCCAGCGATTTTCATCTTTTCTTATACCTCATGAAATTCCTGTTCAGGCAGAACGCTGATTAAATTAATGTTCGTGTATTACGATGTCCCCTAATTCCAGATGGATGTCGGCTGAGCTTAGCACAGAATCAACCGAACCGCTGTTTCTGCAATGAATCTGTCAGATCCTAGGATTCGAGTCCTGGTAGTGGCGGGTGACCACCTCTGATCGGTAGTTTTTTGTGGTTTCTCTGATCAATACCAGTCGAATGCGAGAACAGTACTCCAACAAACGGGCCACAGACGGCGCGAACTTTACTTCCTCTTCTTTGTCCCATCCTCTTCCTTTACAAGCATTTACATGCGTTACAGTACCACCCATGGCGGGAGCTTAGGGATTGTCTCTCCTGGGGCGTCGCCCCTCCGGGGAGATACCTGGATGGAGAATTCCCCGCGCGCCGACGTGTGGGTCGGCGCCGGACCTCACCATTCAGCACGGAAGAAATCACCGCCATCATATGATAATAACATTCACTGCACTAACGGAACTAATGACTATAGCAGTTGATGTGCCCGAAAACATCAATCAAATCTAGGCGGCTGCTAAACTGGTATATATCATAGGCGACCGACTTCTTTGACCCAGGGACACAAATGTTGATCTCATGGTATGTAAAATGTCAATTTTGATGATTTTTATGTGGGGAAATATTGCAACATGTGTTGTATCTGTTCCAATAAATTTTCTCCGTGAAAATATGTTTTCTTTGTGTTGAAGACCTAGAAAAACGTACCTTCAGGATACGTCTCCTATATGAAGGGCCGTTCGCGTTCCATAATAAAGTTCTAAATTCATGCACAAATAACGATGTGAATGGAACGTTCAAACCTCGAAAAAACTCTTGAGTTCACTACATGCAACAGAGTTCATTGAAATTCCATTTTGACCATTAAACTGAACCGTCAATTGACTGCCCGGGGGATATTAAGAGAAACTGGAAATTTTGCTGGAGGATCTCGAACGTTTGTAAATGTCACAGAGGGAGAATCAGCGTAGCGTGAGTAAAGGGAAAATATAAATGAAATAGAGTAGGTAGAGATAATAGGGAAATCCAAACACAGAACTATATAAGAGGAGTGAGGGTTTGACAAAAAAGTAGTTTTAGTTTTCGACTGCACATTCGACCTCTTCAAATTCGACAAGAGGGCCGCGCCTCTTGTTCCTGATTATTGTGCCAAACGGCCAACAGAAAATTCAGTGTCACACGAATAGAAAAGTAGTTTTTCGTAAAATGTTTTTGAAAAAATAATAAATCATAGCTTCATATTATAGAACCTTTTAATAACTCATTTTAATGTGTGATTTGAAGTTCTAATAAATAAAATAACTTTAACTCATGTTTTTGACATTATTATTATTATTATTATTATTATTATTATTATTATTATTATTATTATTATTATTACTGTTAGTATTATTATTAAAGTTATTAATGTAATTATTATTGTTGCAAAGTATCAAATTTGATTACGGTCTTAAAAGAATATATGTGAATCCGTGAAAATATGTTTTCTTTGTGTTGAAGACCTAGAAAAACGTACCTTCAGGATACGTCTCCTATATGAAGGGCCGTTCGCGTTCCATAATAAAGTTCTAAATTCATGAAAACTCCCTGCACAAATAACGATGTGAATGGAACGTTCAAACCTCGAAAAAACTCTTGAGTTCACTACATGCAACAGAGTTCATTGAAATTCCATTTTGACCATTAAACTGAACCGTCAATTGACTGCCGGTTCTCTTTGCGGATGATACGAACATCCTTTGCAATAAAGAAACCGTAAATAGTACAATATCAGATGTTTCAAATTGGTTCCGAAATAACAAATTAATAGTAAACGAAAAGAAAACGGTTTTAATGCAGTTTTCTATTTCAAATAAACAATTCTGTGCTCCATTGAAAATGAACAATGTACCATTGACTGATGTTAAGGTAACAAAATTTTTAGGTCTCTCAATTCAGTCAAACCTTAAATGGAACGTCCATTTAAATGAATTGAACACAAAATTAAAGTTCATTATGCTACGCGTTCAGAATTCTTGCAAATTCAGTCAGCCTTCATACTGCTCGTTGTGTATACTTCGCGAATGTTCATTCCCGCCTGAGATATGGCATAATATTCTGGGGAAATACATCTTATAGCTCCCAGACTTTTAGATTACAAAAACGAATTGTACGAATAATAACCAAATCCCACCCACGTGATTCATGTAAGCCTCTCTTCATTAATCTAGGAATTTTACCATTACCGTGTCTTTTTATTTACGAATCAGTGGTTTTGTAAAAATGACTTGCTCAAGGCGGAATATATTTTCAGAAAACGCCGAAGTCTATTACTATAACACTCGACGTAGAAATCATATTCATCAGGTGACAGTATCAACAGCTCATTACAAAAAATTCACATACAATACATGTACATTATTTTACAACACTTTGCCAGATGACATTAAACGATTAAATTCAATAGAAAAGTTTAAATCCCAAGTGAAATCGTTTCTGCTGCATAACTGTTTCTATACAATTAGAGACTATACTGAGCATCACAAGAAAAGGAACATTAATTTTAACAATGATACATAATGCATTATTTACCATTTGGACTGTATAAATGAGTATAAACAACCTGTAACAACTATTGTACTACAGCTTCCGGGTCAATGACCCCCATCTCGATCAGGTTTTTCGTCCAGTTTCCCTGATCCATTGCGCAAATGCTGAGATGGCCCCTTGTTTTGCTTCTGGACATAAATGTAACTTCATTTCTGTGCACGTCTTCTAGAATTCAGTGGGAAATACATTTATTCAAATTATCGTTTCCATGTTGTCGCGGCAGGAAGTAATAAGAGCCAAAATTTATTGCTTATTTTCTTTGAAAATAGATTTTATTACATGGGAGATTTTTGTTGTTTTTTTCTCCCTTTCAAAATTCAAAATTTATTGCTTATTTATCCTTGAAAATCGATTTTATTACATGGCAGTTTTTTTTCCTTTCAAAATTCAAAATTTATTGCTTGTTTATCCTTGAAAATAGGTTTTATTACATGGGAGTTTTTTGTTTTTTTTTCTCCCTTTCAAAAATTCAAAATTTAAGTAGTATATGACTTGGTGTAGAGATCGCAGAATTTTGAAAATGTGCACACAATTCACTTTTCCCCATAGCACGTCATACGCAGTTTTTAACTGCTTTTTGACGCAAATAAATAAATAAATAAATAAATAAATAAAAGATATATAACAAAAAATCTTGGATAGAGTTTAGTTCTGAAGAAAATGAAAAGTACAGAAAATTAGTTGTCTTTCACGGGTCTGCTAGAAAGCAAACGTTGGATTTACTGGAAGGCAATTTGTTCACAACATCGATGGATTTCTTGTAAGAAAAGAAACATTGTAAAATTTTCCCACTCATGAGTAAAAGGCGTTTTTTCTTATTTTTATACGTTAAAACCTAATAATTATATCATTAAATGGTATATGGAAGAAGGAATATTTAATAACAGAAAGAAAGTATAATCCAGGGTCTGATAGTAGTAAATGAATTACTCAACTGAATTTCCATCGACAATATATACTTCACGCGTGAATACCAGAAAAATATGAAGAATATTTTTAGTCTTGTGGTAAATATATTTGGGAATCTGTAGATCCTGTTCCCTAGTGAGGGAAGCGCGTAGCAGGGACTGCCTGGAAGTAAAGATGACGTCCGCTGTGCGCAATGAGGAGTAGAGCGCGCCAAAGGACGACGGCAGCGGGCGCTGAAGCGCCCACCTCAGAGTTCACGAGGAGCTGCAAGGCGGAGGCGCAGACAGAGCGTGCCCGCACAAGCACACCCCGCCACGCCCCCTCCCTGCCACGGCAAGCCATACCAAACAAAGCCATACCACGCCAAGTCATGCCATTCTAAGCCAACCCATGCTACGCCAAGCCAAGCCGACCCAAGTCAAGCCCACCCAAGCCAAGCCCACCCAAGCCAAGCCCACCCAAGCCAAGCCCACCCAAGCCAAGCCCACCCAAGCCAAGCCCACCCAAGCCAAGCCCACCCAAGCCAAGCCCACCCAAGCCAAGCCCACCCAAGCCAAGCCCACCAAGCCAAGCCCACCCAGCCAAGCCCACCCAAGCCAAGCCCACCCAAGCCAAGCCAAGCCACCCAAGCCAAGCCCACCCAAGCCAAGCCCACCCAAGCCAAGCCCACCACCAGCCAAGCCCACCCAGCCAAGCCCACCCAGCCAAGCCCACCCCAGCCAAGCCCACCCAAGCCAAGCCCACCAAGCCAAGCCCACCCAAGCCAAGCCTCACCACGTTTCGCGTTATCCTGCGTTGCCCCTCCTCAACCCGCCCCTCTCCACCCAGTCTCGTCTAATCCGTCTCTCTCCTCTCCCCACTGTCTGGCCCCCGCCACCCCAACGTCTCTCAGTCCCCCCCCCCCGCCGCCGCGCCGCACCGCGCCGCGCCGACGCTGTCCCTTGTCCGGGAATTGGCGCAGGCTCAATGGCCGCTTGTTCCGCGCGATCGGCAGGGGCCGGGGTGCGAGGCCTGGGCGCAGATTGCGTTTGTTGTGTGCGGCGCTGCGAGGAGGTCGTTAGGGCTAAAGAGCCGCGCGGGAGTCGCCGCCGCGCGGTGTAATGATGTAGTGGCGACGCTCCGTGGCGCGAACGACGCACCGGGAACTGCCACTAGGGCGCGGCCTGGAGACGACTCTGCGGGTGGAAACACCGCTACAAAAGGAAGGATCTCAGAGTGCTAGAAGTTTCTGTTCTGACATTTTTAATTTCTGTTCATTCAATTGTGTTGAATCTTTCTGAAATTGAGGTGTAACAATCGAGTTCCGTTCAAAATGAAAGATCAATAAGCACTGGCGGCGCTAGCCGAATTCGTTTTCTACGCTCCGTGAAGTCACGAAGGTTAAGCGAATTCGAGACTCGCGGGTTCTTGGTTGAGTGACCGGTCAGGAACCCCGGGATCTAACGTCGTCGAGCCCCTAGCTGAAGGGATAAAAAGCACTGACTGACTGCGACGTGACGAGACTTGACTAGTATAGTAATTACGGAGTGTTAGTAATTAACGGAGGATTACTCCAAAGAATGCGCTCAACGCCCCCTAATTACGGAGTGTTAGTAATTAACGGAGGATTACTCCAAAGAATGCGCTCAACGCCCCTTAAGGGGCTTGGAGACGCGTTGCGTCAAGGTGTACACACTTTTACACTTCAATGGGATACATGCACAGGTTAGAGCGTATGCTCTTGTGCCAGCGTTAATTTCTGTGGAGTTCATTTTATGTTGTTCAGAGCTGCAATAGAGGATTTCAAATAAATATTGCAAAATTAATGACCATAAATATGTCTTGCATTGTGCTCGTAATGTAAGATGGGAGAAAATGTATTAGCGACCCTCAACAATCCGTATCTGCCTCGGAGGCGGAGTAAATCCCAAAGCAACCACCAGCCAAAGATAAATTTCGGCCACAGTGAAAGGATATTAGAATTCCTTAACCAAGATAATTATCGTAGCGTAGATTGAACAACAATAATTTATCAGTAATTTTACTTTTAATTAAACTGAAATTCTAGGAACTTTATCAAGAGAATAATCAGAAAAATAATGAATTGTAAGAATACAGAAGACTAAAGTTGGTATAACCAATGGATACCAATTAGGGTTATAAACAGGGTTCTTGCAAGAATTAAAGCTTTGGAAAACTTCAAATATTCTCGAATTGAAAGTAATGTACCATCAACTACACGCAGATGTGAATAATATTACGAAAATATTTTTAATCATAAAACATCGTAATTGACTAAGGAAAGTTGGGTATAGTTAATTTTACACAAGTAAATAGAGTATTAAATTACTATTTTTATTTTGCTTATCTTCCACTCACAACATCTCATGAATAGTATGTAGATAAATATTGGAAGTAGTGAATCGATAACATAGAAATATCAATTACGGACCTAATATAACACATGCAATTCCAGTACATTAATTCTGAATTTTTGATTTACTTTGACGACACCTATAACAAAACTGAATTATTGTGAACACTTTCATTTATCAACAGTGCCCCCCCCCCGTCTCGCCGTTTTTGTGATACATTGAACAACCTCTTAAAACTGAGTGGCTCCTAAAGTGGAAAATGATAGGAGGGGATAAAGACAAAACACGTATGTGGTCTAATGCTAAAATAAAGTTTCATCTCCTGTATTCTACGGAAACCTGGTACCAAAATGGATGACGAAAGAATTCAGACAAAAACAACAGGTTCCTCAATGAAGAAAATTTACAGCGTGGAAGAGTATTTCTGTTTCCTTTGCTTCATCTGAAAGTTACGAGAGGAAGGGAAGGAAAGAGCCCCAAATGAAATCGCGAGGAGCGCAATGCTAAAGGCGGGTGCGCGGGAGCACAATGGAGCGCAAACAGCGCGACGAGCGGTCAAAGGCGGCGGCTGCGCCTCGCTGTCGCTCGTCCACGGCAAACGTCACCGGCCGCCGCACAATAACAGCCGAGGAGCATTGCGGTCGCTTACGACGGGAAGGAGACGGTCGGGGCACACAACGGCGAGGGGGCGGAACGAGGCGTCGTGAAGCGGGGACGAGCGAGAGGTAACAGTGTGTGACAGAGGGAGGCGAGGCCGAGATGACCTGAGCGGGGCGGGGCAATGAGGGGGTCGGGGCGGACGGCGAATGGGCCGCGCGTGGTCAGGAGTAGGGTGGGTGCAGGGCGGGAACGGGGGTGGGGTGGACAGGACAAAAAATGGGGGGCCGGGGCGCTTAGACAGCAGGACGGATCGTGATATCGAGCGGGGAATAGCGAGACATAACTGCATGTGATAGGACTTGGGAGGAGGTGAGGGGAAGTGCAGGGCGGGCTGTGAAAGGACTAGTCCGGACGGCGATGGGGCAGCGCAAAGAAAGGAGGAAACAGGAGAGGTCCTGGGGGAGTGGAGGAGGGAGTGAGGAACAGATGGAGCTGAGGTGGGCAGCGACAGCGCTAGGACGGCATGGAGACAGCTGTGACAGAGCGAAATCGAGTGTGAGGGTAGTGAGGTGAGGCAGAGCGGTGGAGGGGCGGAGGTGGCTGAGCGGAAACGCGGCGTGGTGGGGGGAGTCGGGGCAGAGGCGGGGCAAAGGCGGGGCGGAGGCGGGGGGCGGGCGGGGCGGGGGGAGGCGGGGGGGGCGGGGGGAGGGGGCGGGGCGGAGGCGGTGAGGAGGCGGGGCGGAGGCAGTTCGGAGGCAGTTCGGAGGCGGGGCGGAGGCGGGGCGGAGGCGGGGCGGAGGCGGGGTGAACCGGGAATGAGCCGGATCGGAGGTGGGGCAGAGGCGGGATGAAGCAGGAGCGGTGAGGGCGAAGGGGCAAGGTGAGGAAAGGGCGGAAGTGAGCCCAGAGGCGAACCCGTCCTAGGGAGTGGCCGGTGCATCCCTGCGTGCACCGCGCCCCAGCAGCCTGCTCATCTGGGGTATTGCTTGGCGCGGGGCGGCGGCGCCAACGATCCGTCGCACACTTCCAAGTGCGCATTCACTCGCGCTACTGCAGCGGCTGCGTTCCTCTTCATTCACGCGTCGCGGCTTCTTCGCAACGCGCAGCGCGATTTCCTCTGGCCTCAATTGAGTGCTCTGGAATTACCCAACGGCACTTCGGTCCACGACATGCACACTCTCAATGAACAGGCTGGGAAATGCAAGCAGGTTAAGGATATATCTTGATGTTAAACAGCAGATATTAGATGTGATATTTAATAACCTAATTTATATATACGATAAAGATAAAGCAGCTAAATATCAATAACTACTGAACCTGTGAGCGTATCAATTGCAAATATGTGTTGAATCTATTGTTGCTTTCAACGTGAAGCACAAAAATGTCCTTGTCAATGTCTTACTACAGTTGTAGTTGGTAAAATTTATAAAGTTAATTAATTTAATAAAGACAGAGTTATTATGTCATTATTAACTTAATATAAACTGATTTTTTTTGTTGAAATATCTTCTGATGGATTCGAGAAAGGGATCCGTCACACACTGTTACACAACTATCAACTCGGGAAGGGGCAGGGTGTATGAGTTTGGAATCGAAAAAAGAAGATACGTTCACTAACTTTTGCTGACTCTAGGTGTTAATCGCAGAGAAGGAGGAAGAGTTAAGACAAATGTCACGAAGACTAAGATATTCATGGATTACAGGCAACTGGAACTACACGTACAGCAAGAAACAAAAAGAACTTGCAGAAAAATAGTAGTAAAATCAAAGTGATGCAGTTTAGTAAGGCTAGGACGAAGAGCAAAGGTACGAAGTTAAAATGGAAAGGTAGAGTAATTCAGGAGGTTGAGGAATTTAAGTGTTTGTGCTTTTGGATTAAAATAAGAGGCAAAATGAATGAGACCTATGTTAAGGAGGATTGTAAAGAACATTTAGTTGCGAAGATATAGTACGAGGAAATGAAGAAAGTCTACAGGACACTGGAGACTTAAACTGAAAGTTTCTGAAAGATTGGTAGGCTAAATCGTGTTGTGGGGACGAATATTTGGGTGAAAAAATAAAAAGAACATAGAGAATCAAGAAGAAAGTTACCCGATGGAGGCTCGAGTTGGATGCACGTATGGGAATGATCAGGTTCAAAGTTAAAGGTTGGGAAAATAGCAAAGAAGTATGAAGAGAGACCGGATAAAGAGGTGGAAATGTATCTAGGAGTGCATGAAGGGAAAATAAGAAAGTAAATGGAATGCACATATTAGTTTGTAATTCAATAAATAAATAAATAAATAAATAAATAAATAAATAAATAAATAAATAAATAAATAAATAAATAAATAAATAAATAAATAAATAAATAAATAAATAAATAAATAAATAAATAAATAAATAAATAAATAAATAAATAAATAAATAAATAAATAAATAAATAAATAAATAAATAAATAAATAAATAAATAAATAAATAAATAAAGTGGTATTTTATTTACTGGCAGCGACGCTCATGCCGTTGGACCTGCTCTACCGCCTGCTCACTTTCAAACGTTAAGAACAACAAGAAATAGGAGGGCATTCAAGGAAAGACGTACGCAGTTATGGGATAGGGTTTCTCCCAAATGCGACAGAGAAAACGAGCGAGGAGGAGGTTAATGGGAGAGGCAAACACTTATAGCTTGTCGGCGTTAGGGATAGGGGTAGGATTAAAGAGGCTAGATATAGTAATTCTACAAGTTGGGGGTTCTGGAATGTTCATGTTGAAAGTACAATTGTAAATAAAATAATTATATTACTTCAAACAAAATTCTCAGGTTCGTTCATATTCCTTCTAAGGATCTGTTCTATTTTGTGGGACTGGAATAATCAAGAAATTCTGAAATGAATAAGTGGCATGGCAGAGAAGAAACAAAAGAGTGGAGGTTTCTGCCTCTCACAGAATAAAGAGCACATTTTGGCAACTTGCCTTCCTGATTCATCATGAAAAATTGTGCGAAGTCAAAGCCAGATTTTTGCGGTTGCAAAAGCAAATGGAATTTATTCTGCAGAATAGAATTAAGGGATTATCCGCTTTAGGGAATGGAACGATTTGTTTCAACTTTCCGTTGAAAAATTTCACGTTCACACGAGGCATCATCACAATATTCATGAAATGTGTTTAATTCATAGAATCGATTTCATCGCCGTTCTTTACTGGTTTCAACTTCCCGTGTGCGTTACGCAGAAAAAAGCAGATAAAACAGAGTTCCATGAATTTTAACTTTTAAAATGCCCGTACGACGTAATCTTTCAAAAATATATTATTTTGTATCCGTCCGTTCAGTCTGACTCTTTTCGCCTGACTGATATTATTATCTTTTACTATTTCGCGCACAAAATGCATGTTATCATAGAAACTCTTTGAACACATGGAGGTGATTATGTTAGAAAAATAATACACCCATTTAACAAATGTAACAATACGGTTAAAAAATCTGCAATTAATTTTAGAATAAATAACAATTAAATATTGTGATTGAAAACTTCATACATCGATACGATATGATACGATACGATACATCATATCCTCGTCACTAGATAATTGAAAAAAGGACACGTTCTCACGCACAAATACATTTTAGCAGTTAGATCACAAACGATAGTCATCAAAAATTCTGATTTAAAGAGTCAAACTTAAGTTCCATATTTTTGCCCATGTTTAAAATTTAAACCTGGTAAAAATATCCACTATTGTTGCGTATGAAACAAATACTGAGGCATCTGTGGCAGAAAGCGGGACCTAAAGGGAAAATGGGGATGAGTAACGATCTGAGTACAGGGCGAGTCACATTTTTCTGTGACGTTTTTCCTGAATAAATTAATTTAAGTACATTTTTGGAAATGTACGCTGTGTACTAACTTTTTAATACCTTCATGATGAGAGTATTGCAAGACACTTTTAAATATTTATAGCATGTAAGTTATTATAATAACTTCACAAAATTTACTATAATTTTACATACCCATACGCATTACTCTCCTCGAGTAATGTTCAGCTCAGAATTCACCTTCTTTCAGCCACAGAATTATTCCTTGAATTTATTGCATACTTCTCCACAAATCCTTTCAGATACAACTAGCAACAGACTATTTTCACGGCTATCGTGACAAAAATATACGTGCGGTTTCGAGTTCTTCCAAACAAACGTTTTTCTCAACTCAACAAACGCTCATGGACAATTCACAAGACTCCGTACAAAATTGGTTTACAATTCTTCCAACCACCTAGAAGAACAAGAGGTTTCGAACACATCAGCTGCCTCGAAGGGACTTTTCAGTCTAGACGTACCTACGACCTTGTCCCAACTACACGATCACTATACTTGGTACAAACACTTCGTAATCTCTTTAGATTCCGAATTCAAGTTCCGACTGTTGTAAGATTTTCGATACGGACTAGGACGAGTTCTGGCGTCTGAAGGAGAAATCTAGCGGACGGCTGCTCTGATTTGTAGTTTTCCGAAGTTTATCCTATCAATACCAGGCGAATGCCGGAGCCTAACAACGAGCCACGGACCGCGCGCGATCTTTTTTCCCATTCCTTATCCTATCATATCCCCTCAATTACAATTACTCTTACATGCTCTACATCACCAGATATACCAGGAGACCAGGTGGCAGGTTAGAGTTGATCCCAGCAGGGGCGGCGACCCGTTGGTGGGAGATAGCTGGTTGAGGAAACCCCCGCTAGTCGACGGTACCGAATGACGCCATCTAGCGGGGGAAGATCACCCCTACATTCCGAGCAAAAAAGCATGTACTAAACTTACCAGACCTATGACCTTAGCAGTTAGCGCCCAGAATCATCAATGAATCAAAACTGAAATGAAGCGAAATAATTTACAAGCAGAGAAGCTTCCCACAAAATACGAAGGCGCTGACAGCGAGAGTGCGGTGAGCATCGGCGGTAGCGGGTGGGAATAGGCGTGCAAGACGGCACAGATGTTGGATTAGTCACAAATGTCTCACACATCACCTTTGCGGACACTTTCCGTTGCCCACTGGTCAACTGTGCTTGTTTCGTCGTCAGTTTGAAGTTACATTTACTCAAACGCACATTGTGTAATGTAACAAAATAATATCTGATAGTTTTAAGAGTACATATAGTTTTCAGAAAACTACAACGAGGTTGCACAAGCATTGCATGTCACCGCACTCACAGTGTATTTCGTTTTTTCAGTGTGGAGTAAAGACTTCGTCTGTTCTGTTCGCATCCTTGGATGCGTATTCTCTGTGCAGAATCATATGAACGTCATTTCTGTTCGGAATTTTGTAACTTTAGATCCGAATTTTTGTTCCGGTCGGTTACTTTCGCGAAATCTGTTCTTCACATTCACGTCAATTTAGTTATTGAACGTAAAAAAGAATATTATGTTCTGGACTGATTTGTTAAGTTGTTTTTGGAACAATTTTGAAGGTACACTGGAATTAACTCAAGAGACCGGGAGTGGAAGACGGGATTACGATAATCACTCTGCCATCCGAAATGGCATAATATAACGATGCCAGTTGCAACGCTCGTATAGAGCAGGAATTCACGAAGTGCAACGCAGCGAATTCATGGTAAGGGAGGGTGAAGGCACCTGCCAGAGAATAGGCTAGAGATGGCTCAAGAATGGTGATGAAACAAAAAAGAATTAAAAATGAGGATTGATAAAACTACGTTTCGAGCAACTTGAAGAGTTTTCCAAGTAACGACTAAAATAGAATCATAAAGGATTCATAATTTTCGCACACAGTGCGACCATTTTATAAATGAACCGGTCGCGCGGGTATTTCACCTCAGCGAACGAGGCCCACGGATGCCGGGGAAATCGAGACAGGGCAGTCGGTAGAATCGCCGAAGAGGGAAGGTGGCTTTTCGCTACCGGAAAAAAAGTTTCACCAGTAGACACATTATGGTGGAATGTTCATCGCCGGCTCTGAAGCATTCATGACATCTCCTAAACAACTTATGTTGCAATCCGTAAAGGATATCCTGCGGTATTGCAGAGATCTGTTTCTATAGGAACAGAAATTTAGGCACAATATATATATATATATATATATATATATATATATATATATATATTGTGCCTAAATTTGTATGCCGTGTGGGGATTTGTCGCCTATATGCGATCTTTCAGAAATTCCCTCAGAAAGAAATTTCACGGGATCAGATCAAGGGAGAGTGCAGGCCGCAAACCACGTGTGATAATTCTGTCTCCACGAATGGCATGAAACGTCCTTAACGAAACTGAAGAAGAGTGTGCTATTGCAGAGTGCTGTTGAAAATGACCGAAAATACGCTCTTCATTTGTCAACATTTAGAAGAAAAGCTCTCGGATACGATGCACATAACGGTTTGACATACTTGACTTATTTGTGAACATAAACACTTTCTTTTTGAGAGTGAACTTCAAGCGAGCCGACTATTCAACAAGACCGGAAAACATGCCTTTTGCGGGGCGGGACCTAGAAAGATTCCCGTCAGCATCATTAACAGGGGAGTTCAGCGCACCGCTCCCACAAAGTGTGTCGGCCCGACATCCGAGCAGAATTGTCCACCACCATGGCTCACTAATAAAATAACCTCACAGTATGCTTCGATTAGATTGATCTATGATAGAGCGCCAATGGCTCCAGCCACGCCAGTTTGTACAAATGAACCATATAATCAATCAAACCTGTCAACCAGTTCACAATAAAGCAAAAAAAGTCATTTTAATAGCATCATTTATATACAGTAAACCGACCACAACTAGTGGTGCTCAAACAGCATGTTCTTTCTCGCCCGTATTTTCACGCAAAATTACACGAAAAGTACTCAAGTTTTCCAAAAATTGTACATGACCTTATTCATTAAGAAAAGTATCTCAATATTCATAATTGTAGGAAGACACCGAAGAAGTTTTGAATTCTTTACAATTTTCGAAAAATTAGAGTTTTTAGCGAGTTTTCATGAGACCTGCACCATTCTTTTAAACGTCCTTCACTCTATCCAGCAACAAAATTTAATGAAAAGCAATGGAGCCATTTTTATAAAATGTCTCAGGGGCTTCATGTAAAGTCATATTAAAATATCGGTTTTAAATTCAATGAGCCGCGACATCAACCAGATGGATTGAGAATATCAATTTCGGAGAAAATCGGCTGAATGGTTTAGCCGCTGGCCTTGTTAGCAGACGGACAGACAGACGTTTTGATGTCATTCGATTTTTCTGTATCAAAGGCCCACGAAACATGAATTCTGGCTACACCACATGTTAGAGGATTTTTTCCCTAAATTTACCAACTAAATTTGTCGATTTTTTCGTTATCAGGACCCCGTAATTGGAGCTCTTTTGTCGAAAATTCGCCTTTTTTTTGCGCAACAACACATAACTTTCTCTCTACTGCGTAAGCGGTAGCGAGAGAGAAAACAGGATCGATCATCAAATGCGAGCTCACTCGCTTCCCGCTCCGGCCGGCTCGCTCGCCAGCGCCACGCCCCCGCTCAGTGGCGCGCCCCGCGGCCGATGCGAAGAGAGCGCTCCCCGTCGCAGCCGCACGCACCTCGGCCTAACTAAACGCTCTCCATAAATATTTGCTCTGGGCAACAGTTTCGTCCGTTGTTTGTCGTGTTCACACGGGGTAATATGTCGATAATTCAGCGCGTTATCGCTGTTTGCCGCCCGTTTCGCACGCGCCGCGCTGCACAGTAATACAAAACGAAAGGGAAACGGAAAAAACTCAAAGCGCGATTCGAATCTGTATCCAACTGTATTCATTGGTTTGGTTGCTCCACGAGTTTGATTATGACGTTAAAATTTTACAACGCAAAACGGACTGAATGTGATGGATACGCTAATCAAAAAACAAACGGCTGAAGTGATGTATGCTAGTAGGGTTTCGATATCTACAGATTCGTTTTTTTTAAGTTTCGTAATTCTCAAATTTTATTTCATCATTAATACTGGTTTGAAAAGTTTTGATATAACCAGAGAAATATTCCGAAAATTTCAGGATGAAAATCAAAAGAAAGAAAACATTATGCAAATGTCTTTTTTTAACAACTTTGCTTGGTTATTAGGATCTTCAAATTTTACTTAATCCAAACAGTTCCCCCTCCAAAAAATTAACTTATCTCCATACGTTTTTAAAATAATTATTTTTAGAAATAAATGACATGAGAAATGCGGATAAGGTAATTCAGAAAAAGTGTCAAGATCAAAAAAAAAAATTGCAGGTTTTTTTTTCATTTCCAATCTTCAGACGAGTCTTCAAAAATGCATTCTTCAAAAAAAATCCTGATGATCTAGTAGGTTGAAATCACAGTCCCTTAGAAGACCACGGAACTACTTTAGGATGTTCCTTTAGGATACACCAGGTCAAATTTTCTGCTATTTGCAATTGATGTCACTGTTTGCCAATTCCTCCCTCTCGTATTTCTTATAATCGTTCGGGCGTCGTTCCAATCATCTAAGTCGGAAGCAAGGACCTACGTCGAATATCTTCAACGCTGTCCTCACCTGACAGTCGTATTTTATTAGTATATTTTACATATTTTCCTCATTTATTTGTTTTTACAAAATAGTTTCGTATATGAATTTTTTCCTTGTCATAAATCAGTATCTTCAGTTTATTTTACTAATTGATAGTGGAGTTAGTTAAACTTGACAGTGCTTTGCAATTGGGCCCCTGCAGCTTTTCGTCAATGACCAACGTTGTACATCCCTGGCGCGCGTCGCGGCCACGTACATTTAATCCTCCTTCCTCTGCAGACCTCGAGTTCCGAGGCGTGCAATAAGCTGGGCGTGGGCGCGAAGCCCATTGATTGCACAAATGCGCAAGACGGATTACAGCTCCACCGTCGCTCAAATTGCGTATCCGAATTGCGGGCCGCGGAAACTGAACCATCAGATGTCATTCCAACTGCACTACTTTTTATAGCGATCTAATAGGTTTTTAATTTTTTATTGCGCTAATGGAGACGTATCCGAAAAATCTTTTGTTTTCAAATGTAAGTAAAAATATGCAAAACAACTTTTTGTCTTGATTCAGTTGCTCAGACGTAGTACGTAGTCTCGGGAACGCAGGAAATTATGTTGATTATGATTGTCAAAATTTCAATTTCCGTTTTAAAAAACCTGCTGATTACTAAAAAGTTATTGAAAAGTGGTGATGGCATAGTGTTTCGTCCGATCCGTTGGATCAATTAGGAATCCAGTTTTACAAGATTTCAAATCCATTCCTTATTGTTCATGCAGCAAACATCATCAGATGTTTACTAAAGAGTTCCGTCCGAGCATTACAGAGAGTGAACTAGTTTTAGCTGGCTGTCGTCATCATATATCTTAATAGAAATATTAAAATAAAGGTTCAGAAGATCAAACCCGAACTTATTGAAAATAAAGCACGGGAAATTGAATCTAAATCAAATCACAGCTTAGAAATGGCCGATGGGAAGGAAAGTCGTGTATTATGAAGTCGTAACATGTAATACGAGTTATCTCTGTTATGTAGTGTATTATTCAACTAATCGTAAATAGTCGTAGGAAAGAACAAAAAAAATTACTGATTTACTTAAACTTTCACCATTTTCGAAAATTCGAATCTTTTATTTGAAAAAACACATAAAACTATACTTATGAGCTAATTGTCTCCATTCAAACAAAAATAATGAAATTTTGAGAAAATTTTGAAAATGTTCGGGGAGCATCATATGAATTACCTCCAAAAATTAACTGAACCATTTCACATTCGCAGGGTTTCAAGTGCGGGCAGATTGATCGAAGGATATTCCATTTCAAGAAAATGTGAGCTTAATATATGCGTGAAATGTGAGCTTTATATATGTGAGTGCTATTCACAGACGGACCTGCGAACAGAAGTTCTGAAGAAACACAAGTTTTTCAATATAAGATATCCCCCAAAACTGCATTTCGGGCAATATCTTTATATCGATTTTTTGTATTTCACCCAAAATTTTTAGGTCTCTCAATTCAGTCAAACCTTAAATGGAACGTCCATTTAAATGAATTGAACACAAAATTAAGTTCATTATGCTATGCGTTCAGAATTCTCGCAAATTCAGTCAGCCTTCATACTGCTCGTTGTGTATACTTCGCGAATGTTCATTCCCGACTGAGATATGGCATAATATCCTGGGGAAATACATCTTAGAGCTCCCAGACTTTTAGATTACAAAAACGAATTGTACGAATAATAACCAAATCCCACCCACGTGATTCATGTAAGCCTCTCTTCATTAATCTAGGAATTCTACCATTACCGTGTCTTTTTATTTACGAATCAGTGGTTTTTTTCAAAAATGACTTGCTTAAGGGCGGGAATATATTTTCAGATAATGCCGAAGTCTATTACTATAACACTCGACGTAGAAATCATATTCATCAGGTGGCAGTATCAACAGCTCATTAAAAAAAATGCACATACAATACATGTACATTATTTTACAACACTTTGCCAGATGACATTAAACGATTAACTTCAATAGAAAAGTTTAAATCCCAAGTGAAATCGTTTCTGCTGCATAACTGTTTCTATACAATTAGAGACTATACTGGGCATCACAAGAAAAGTAACATTAATTTTAACAATGATACATAATGCATTATTTACCATTTGAACTGTATAAATGAGTATAAACAACCTGTAACAACTATTGTACTACAGCTTCCGGGTCAATGACCCCCATCTCGATCAGGTTTTCGTCCAGTTTCCCTGATCCATTGAGCAAATGCTGAGGTGGTCCCTTGTTTTGCTTCTGGACATAAATGTAACTTCATTTTCTGTGCACGTCTTCTAGAATTCAGTGGGAAATACAATTATTCAAATTATCGTTTCCATTTTGTCGCGGCAGGAAGTATTATTCTGAAGAACAACATGATAAGAGCCAAAATTTATTGCTTATTTATCCTTGAAAATAGATTTTATTACATGGGAGTTTTTTTCTCCCTTTCAAAATTCAAAATTTAAGTAGTATATGACGTAGTGTAGGGATCACAGAATTTTGAAAATGTGCACACAATTCACTTTTCCCCATAGCACGTCATACGCAGCAACTGTTTTTTTGACGTAAAATAAATAAATAAATAAATAAATTGTAGCATTTCATACCTTCCTCTATACTATGTAGTATATCTAATACTGGAGAAGGTATAGGTATTCACCAGCTCCGATTATGATGGTTCTATCATACAATTTTTGACAAAATGGTTTGTCCTTTTCGAACTTTCTATTGTCATATCGACAAAATATAAGAGCCCATAGAAAAACATAAGAGTTTGCCCATTAGATTTGCAAAAAATATTCTACAAACAAAATGACATCGCATTTTGGGCAACATTATAAGTCACTACTGCCCTTTCAAAATACTTTCCTGTAAATTGTCCTCAAGTCAAATAAAACATCATTCTGATGCCTCGACATCCTACGAAGTGATTTCCGAAATTTTCTGGACTAAAAACGTCTATTTGTGATATAAACTAAAAAGTTAAATCTATTTTCACAATAATCGTCCTTTACTTCAACGAACTTCTCTCATCTTAATGTTAGCATTGCCTTTGACTGACTGATTGGTGCTTCCTGGCGCATTAACTAACGAGGTCATTAGTTCCGTAAGTGTAGTGCATGCTTTTTCATCTGGAGGTGGCGGAGATTTTCCCATCTGGCTGGCGACAACCGGCGACGACCGACACGTCGACTTGCGGGAATTTTGCCAACCAGGTATCTCTCACTAGCGGAGCACCTTTCCAGCCGTGCCAAGCTCTAAGCTTCCGACAGGTCTCCCGACATGTGTGGTAGTGTAGTGCATGTAAGTCTTAGTGTATGCGAGTAAAGGATAGAACAAGGGCGAGAATAGAACAAAAATGGGAAAGGAAAGATCGCGCGCGTTTCGGGGTCCTTTTGTCAGTGTACTCCTCCTGTACTCGCCTGGAATTGATCGAAAAAAACACGAAAAACTACCAATCAGAGCATCCGGCCGCCAAGTACAGGTCCTCCAGACACACCGTCGAGACTCAAGCCCTCGGTCAGGGACACTGCAGTGACATCAGTTGACGACTTGAGCCACCTAAGGCGGTATCATTGCCTTTCAAAATACAGGGGAGTGCATAAGTAGGTATACAGAATGTGTACTATATTAGTATCTGCGCTAAGACCGTTTTGATATTCTTTCAGATAGTCAGATAATCATGGCTGGTAATGTGAGATTCATTCTGTTATGGAATTAATTTGTTATAAAAGGTAAAGACTTCGCAAGAAAACCACGAAATTTTCATCTTAAGCGTACAAACCAGACACCCAAAATGTATAAATGCTGAAGGTCGACAATTTGAGCAGTTAAGATATTATGCACATGAGAAATTGCACTTCATTACAATTATCTCTATTGTGACTTCATAAATGCATTTTCTTCAATAAATAATTTTCCCTTCATATTTCATTATCATTTCTTTTTGAAATTATTTTCAATAATGATGATAATAATAATAATAACAATAATAATAATAACAATAATAATAATAATAACAATAATAATAATAATAATAATAATAATAATAATAATAATAATAATAATAATAATAATACTAATAATCCCATTGAATACCTACTTATGCACCCACCTCCTGTATGCTATTATTGTACGCCAAAAGGAGAAGAGCCGCTGCCTCGTGCCTACTTTGGCTTCCCCCCCTGATTCCGCCCAGTGTGCGCGGCTCCGCGCGTGCCGTGTCATGGCTGATGCTCTGCGGCGTGGCGTGCTGGGCGACGCGTGTGTGACGCGCGCGGCGCGTGTCGCGTGCCTAATCGAGCGGGCGGCGCGCCACGCGTCATTCGCGCGAGTGCGATTTTGAAAAGGGGCGTTTAATTATAGGAGCGCGCGTCAAAGGAAACACACGAGGTCCCGCGCGTTGTTTGATTTAGTTTCGGTGTCGCGTTGGAGTTGATCACATTATATTTGATGGTGATTACCATCTGTAACAGCAAATCTATTTTATGCGACGGCGCTGAATTTTAGAATCGGGGTCAATAGCTGCTGCTAGCAATCCGATTCAATGACGAAATAATTGATGTAATGAAAAGAGTCGCTTTGAATGGAATGTTCCATTCAGGATTCTTTCAATGGTAGATTACAAAGTTACACAATTACATTTTTGAGCTCTATATTGGCACGTTCTCTTGCCTGCATTCATCTTTCGTGTACAATTGGAAGAACGACGCACCTATGCCCCTGAACCGGTTATCGCTTTAGGACGAAATCGCACCAATTTTAATAGACAAACGCTCCCAGAAGGTTTCCTCGTTATGCGACCTTTTCCTCTTTATCACGCTCCGCTTCCTGTTTCTTATTGATTTACATCACTAGCGTGTGTGCCCGTCGTTATACGCTTCAATGGATAGTTTCTTTGAACATCTTTGCACTCGATGTTGGAATCTCCGAGCAAATACTCACGTATATCAATAATCTACAAACGCAGCAAATACTATCGTATGTCCCGTAATATATAACGTGCCATCTCTCTGCACCAGCAAGTTCTTGCAAATTAATAAAAAATAAATCGGGAGAAAATTGTACATCACTTTATTCATTGCATACGAAACTTTAAGTGACTTTTGGATTCATGTTTCCATGCAAACGCATCTCATAACTTCAGATGTTAAATCATATTTAAACCGACTAGGAAGGCAACGTTCTAGTTTTAACTAGTGAAAAATCTCTGAGAATGACGTGCGGGAAGGTATTCTAATGAGAATCGGTCGCACAATAAAGCCGATGGTATGTCAAACATCGCTAGGATTCCTCCATCAGAGATAATTCAGTGTAAAAATTTTCATTTGCGAATATCTCGGGCCTTTCCGGAACCAGTGTGACGATATGGAGATTTTAATAATAGAAACGCTTTTAAACAACTTTCATTTCGTTGGGTATTACTTATATAAATAACTCACCACAAAACTCCGAATATATTCCCAGTATTTGTTTACGATATGGCACATACTTGTGATTCGAGTTTTTTTTAAGAAAAATTTTAGTATTGAAAAACAAAAAAATGTGAAGTAAAATTATGTGAAACTCAAAAGTTGAATATCAAATAAGGAGATCACAAGTGCAAACTCACTTGTGATGCGTTTGCATCACAACACATAGCATATTTATAACACAGTACGAACAACCATTAGCAGTATCCGAAATTTTCACATACCAAATGAAATTTTATTATTCAGATTATTATTTGTTGGTTGTTAGTGATTTGGAGCGCATCAACTACCACGTTCATTATTCCTGTACGTGTTGTGCATGTTTTTCCTCGGGAGGCAGCGGTGATCTTCCCCTACTAGATGGCGAGATCCGGTGCCGACCTACCGTCAGCTAGCGGGTTTCCCTCAACCAGGCATCTCCCACCAGCCGGGCACCACCCCAGCCGGGACACACTCGAAGCTCCCGACCGGACTCCCGGCATGTGTAATAGTGTAGTGCATGTTAGTGTATGTGTAAGGGGTGAGGATAGGACAAGAAAGGGGAAGGAAAGATCGCGCGCGGTTCATGGCCCGTTTGTTAGGGAACTGCTCCTGCATTTGCCAAGTGTGTTGAGCGGACAAACCACGAACAAACTAACGATTATCAGAGAAACCGGCCTCTAGAATTCTCCTCCAGACAGCGACTGAATTCGCCCTAGCTAACAAGCTAGTGTCAAAAATCTTGCCATTACCGGGACTCGAAACTAGGATCTCATGGTCAGAGGTCGGATTATTATTATTTTCTTCTTTTTTCTCTGTTGCCAAATGAAAAGTAATTATACAGCTTCTCTTTCTTCTTCTTCTTCTTCTTCTTCTTCTTATTATTATTATTATTATTATTATTATATAATGAATGTGGTTATATTCATTTTTCTCCCACGTCACAATCACCAGCTAAAACATCATCTTACACGCGATAAGAGCTCAAAACTGTAGCAAAGAACGTTTGGCAACTCAACCAAAATACTGATTGATTGCTTCATAGATGATTCTAGCACTTACTGCTCCGGTTGTTGTTTTTTGTTTTGTATATATTTTTTCAATGTCTCTTTTAACGACTAGACCATATGGCATCACTGTCATTGTTTATATTGAGCGTTAACTTAGGAAGAACACGAAAGGACAACACGAACACACACAAACATCCATGCCCGAGACGGGATTTGAATCCACGACCCTTCGAGGCGAAATAGCTACCGGTCTTCAGCCTTAGCGTCCTTGGTTGTCCAGGCTACTGCTCCGGCATTCGCAAGATATTGATCAGAGAAACCACAGAAAACTACCAATCAGAGCAACCACCCGCTAGAATTCTGCAGACAGCGGCTGAATTCGACGTAGCAAAATAAATAAGTGTCGAAAATTCCACCAACGCCGGGACTCGAACCCAAGGGCCTCCCGGTCAGAGTCACTGCCGTGACAATATTGGATTTGAGTTAAACCTGCCGACCAAATTATCTAATCCAAGCCAGCTACTTATAGGAGTATTCTGTGTATACGAGAATGTACATTTTCTGCTGTGGCAGTAGCAGTAGAATGCTCGTGAGCTGGAGCAAGGCAGTGCTCGTCGCAACAGAGAGGGAAAGGCTCCCGGTGGGGGTTTGGGGAAGCGCTCGAAGCGGACTCTGCCCACAGCCCGAACGATCTGTCCCGTCAGCCTCAGAGGATGCGGCGGAATACATCAGCGCTAATCTACACACGTGCACGCGCCACCCTGCACAGCTCGCCCCAGCCCAGCGCAACGAACTGCGGCTCTCAGCAGCCTCGTCCGCCCGCGCACACCTACACACCGCTGTCACCCGCATAACCACGCACGCACGCACATACACGCAGACACGAATACATAAACAAATGCACAACACTATGTACATCATGAACACATGCATCCACACAACCATACCCCCACACTCACATTCACGTGCACAACCACACACACTAGCACCAAACTACACAAACACATGTATACACCAAAGACATTGGATAGAATATTACCTTGATACACATGTAGCGCTAGTGTAGCGTTACAAATTGAAGTCTGCCATATTGTAGGCAACTAGTACCCTGGCAGGTGCTGGCTGGCTTGTTTTGTGTCCGTACGTGACGACAATTATGGATATTTCCCAAGTAAATTGTTACTTTGCAGTTGTGACGTTCCACCCTCGGAGGTGACTGACTTCAGCGTATTCTTAAGGCGGCGCGTCACTTGAAGTTCTGTGATTGATTTGATAAATTGTGAAAAGTTGAATGAGAGGGGAAGGGCAGCTTCCTCAGGAGAAGCCATGTTCAAATTAATGCACCATTTATTACTAATTAAAGGAGAGAGAGGGAGAGATGAGGGGGATAAACTAAATGAGAAGGTATATAGGAGTGGCACTGCACAGATGGCGACCTCTTATTCCATCACAGGTGCTCCGGCAGGGGAGCAGTGCAGCGGCGGAGCTCTCACGTGTGCCTCTGCTTCCCGCCTCATGTCTGCCTCCACGTTTGCTTCACTTCCCCTCTGCCCCTTCCGGCTCCGCCAGAACCGTTTATATTGGACCCTCGCTTGCATTCGGCAGCGTTTCTTAGAGGTCGTTGCCGAAGTGTTTTGCGACGATGCATGCCGCTTGCCTCAGGACGGTGTGATGTAATGGCTGCTCGCCACACAGTACTTTTCTCTTGCTATACAAAACGTATTATTTACTCATCAATAAAAATATATAATGAGAGCTTCATGGTTCTGTTACCTGAAGGTCGAAATGAAGCAGCATTAGTGTTATGAGAAGTAAACTTTCAAAAATACAAATGATATAACCAAGACATTTTTCATTTAGTAACATGAGTATTTTTGAAACGTGTTCTTCAATTTGATCCTAGCATACCTGAACACTGAATAAGAAAATGTAAATATATTTTCTGTACGCCAAGCATTTTATTCATTTGAAAACTTGTTCGCATTATTGAAAATTGGAAGATAGATTGCATGAGTTTGGTCATTTCACAGCATTTCCGAGAATTAAGTTTTTTGCATACCAAGCTATATTTAAATCATTTTCACTTAAAATAATCATTTGAATCTCTCCTTAAGAAAAATAAACCATGCACTAGCTACCGATGGCAACAAAACGATGCAAGAACAATAAAATATCTTATGATGTTGATGATAATGTTGAAATTTCTTTTGGAATCATATGTTTGTTTTGTTACATTGGTCTGTGAACTGAAAAGAACGCTAATTTTAAAAGTTTACTTACCGGTTCCATTTTATTTTAAAATTAAAATTTTGTGGTTACTGTTAAAGTAACTTAAAAAAACCAAATTGTAACCAAGAGATTTCCTATCGTCAGTTTGTTCTGTTTATGTTTTTTCTGCTCCCTTTATCTACTAAAATATTGGGAATTATAATTGCACTAACATAAAAATAATACACCATTAATTCGATATGAGCTGAAAAGGCACTAATTACAAGTCAAACAGCACGTGTTATTTGCAATTACGTTTTTTCTTAAACACGTGTACATTTTTCGTAATGTATTTATCATAGCTGATAGGAGCATTAACAATGTGATTTTCGAAGGTTTTAATCCGTAATATCCCGTGAAAAAGTTAAAATACACAGTATTATACTTGAATATCCGCGTCCACATTTGCCTACAATACGGCGAAGAGCGCAATGTTCAATTCGTTAGGTTAGTACTCGCCTATCATCATATCAGGAGTAGGTGTTAACACCACTCATACACACACACACACACACACACACACACACATATATATATATATATATATATATATATATATATATGAACGAACGTACACCAATTGCACATAAACACTAGGACGTAGAGGAATGTCACCAATAAAACATGAATTATCATTACTCAAGTCCTATATCGCGAATTCTTATATTTTTCGAATGCATACGAATTTATATCCGAGCTCGTAGACCTCCATGGGCGACGTGTGTGTATGTAACATTGTCAGTATGGAAAGAGTAGTGGCAACGAGCATAGACCGATGAATTTGTCATACTTGTCACTTTGACATGTAAATTTCTCATAGTGCTCCCGCTGGGTCCCAGTCACTCGTTCTCAGCAGAGAGCAGCGGATCCTGGCTTCACGGAGCGAAAAGCCCTCCCTAGAAGGTGCGTCTGAACATTTGGGAGCGGAACGCCTCGAGTGACATGCTGCACCTTCAAGTTCTTTTCCATCCGACCGTTAGTGTGTTCCCAATCGCCGCGCATATCAAGTTTACTGCAAAATTTATGCGTATTTAGTTTCTGCTCACCGTTACAAGGATTCCAATTAAAGACCTCGAGTTTTACAAATTATCACACACACGACAATGCACCATACCCTTTTCCCCCAGACAGATCGGCGGGTAACCTCAAAATAACGAATTATCAGGAATACGAAATTGGGTAATGTTATGTTATTATTGATTTATTATTTATGTGCGTCAAAATGTCACGACTAATATGTTACATTTGATGAAGAGAGGAAGTCCATATTTATTACACAGAGGATAAGAATGGAAATTCTCACATTATGTTTGACAGAAAAACTCGTATTGTGGAGTACTGGTATAAAAAGAAGTGGGTAAAGTCCTTTACGTCACAGATTACTTCCTCTGTCACTTTGTGTAGTCAAAGTGAATCTACGTTTTGTGGATATTTGATAATGAAAAATTGGTTGACAGCAAAACGGTTGTCTGTCCGCTCGTCTATCTGTCTGATTAACCCGGCTGTGAATCTCTGTGACCATTCAGACGATTTTCTTCAAAACTGATATTCTCCCATTAATCTCACCGATATTGGTTCCCGCGAGTTTGAAATGAATGTTTTGATATCGGGGGTACTTTACATGAAGTCTTAACATTTAATTTTTTTAATTTAACGTTGCTCTCGAAGAGGACAGGAAGCTTACAAAATGGCAAAGATCTCGTTTTCGTTGAACGTCATGAATTTCTGAAAATTACAAAAGTTTTAAAAAAATTGATGATATATATTTTTCCTTTAATTAAATTTATTCTAAAAAATTATATCTTTGAATAATATACAATACTTTTAATATACGCAAATTATTAAAAAGGTTTGTTATTCAATAATTAACACAATTTATTAAAAAGGTTTGTTATGCATAGTTTTTGCTTGAAGTTAAGGCAATTTGAATTTTTGTCTCAAGAACTTCTCCAATTGTCTTCATTTTCCCTTCAGTTAAAGCAAATGACGCTTAAAAAATGACGCAAGTCTCAGTTTCGTTGAACTTAGACAAAATTTATAAGTAATGCGAGAGTGCTGTTGTGGAACTACTAGTTATATAAGTTGACAGAGCATCGTAATGTTATAAACGTGAATTGAATATGGATTTCCTCTTAGAGTCCCGAAAAACATTTACGTTGGTGAATATCAATTGCCTTCGTTATTGATTGTCCTGTATTTGTAATATTAGACTGTAGAAAATACTTGCATATCTCCGTCTTTAATGCTTCACTTTTAATACTTACACCGAGAGCTTTGTGAGAATATTAAAAATTACTTTTGGAGAATATGTATGAATGTCGGATTTTTATTCCACAGTACATCCCCTGTGGCGGCATTGATTTGCAAATGTGGGTGGCATTGTTGCTGATGTGGGTCTTTCTCGTGATAATGGTCATGAAGTATGAGGTGAATTATACGTAATATAACTGCTAATTATACTTAGTATAATGTTTTGAAATGAATTTCATACCAAATTATAAACGCATTCAGGTTGCTTATTCAGTTTTTCTCATCGCCGCCGGCGTAAAAGATGTTGAGCTATAACTCGATAGAGAAACTCGAATTGTGCCAGTGACAAGGAAAATTCCCTACTTCTTCGTCTGGAGTGGAAATGTTAAATCTTAAAGTGTAATAAAGATAAAAAAAACGATTTGAAGATGGCTCTATTTACCCAGCACCGACCTGCTTAATAGAAATGCCCTTAAGAGCAGACATTTTTTTCTTCCTTTACCCTTGATACCCTTGTTCGTTATAGTTTCCCTAGTTCATAAAGTTAACAGATGAGCGCAGTTATACGTGCAATTTGCAGGGTTTGGTAGAATACAGATGCACCTGACAATTTTGTCCCTGATTCACGAAAGTTACTGAAATTCTTCTCTTAACTCCAACTCCGATAAGTTCAAATACGAGTTAACCACGATAGCACAATATTTTGCTTTTCCCTTTCTTATTTAAACTTCATAAGTTACAATGAATTAGTTATTACAATTTGAATCGCGTTTATTCTATACATATTTTGAGTACTCTTTCTTGTCACGACTCGCGTTGGGCTATTTGTGAAATTACTTTCCATCTATTCTTTGATATTTTTATTATTGCCAAATCCGGATACTATGTTAACAAACATCTAATACTATGAATGGAATTACTTCCCCTGCCATTATTAATATTGCTATTTCTACCATTGCCCTGATAGGCTCACAAATTCTCTCAATGTTAATACTAATTTATGAAATTTACTTCCAATTTAATCATGAGTTCGAAATACAACTCCTTACCTGTTGCATGTGGACGTGTAATACTATAAAGAATTACGATTCCTTGAAGTTCTATTGATTGAAACCAATTATTAGATTGTAGGCAACTAATAAAAATTATCAGTATTTATATCAATATTTTTCAACAATAAATATTTAACATTTATTCTTACACGTGTTACAAATTCTTTTGATATCATGAGAATTATTTTCAATGTGGAACATTAAATCACTGTACGGGTTTGAGTATAAGTTTGTAAGCTTACTATAAGATCTTGATAGATGACTTCTCGGTCTAGCAGACTGTTGTCCATGGAATCCTTGTTATACCAATTCTCGTGTCCTTGCCTGAACTAAAAATGTTCCACAATATCCTCAACGATTTGCTATTAATGGGACTTAATTTTTCCCACAAAATTAATACGCGGTCGTGACTTTCCCTCCACACCTCACCAACCTCTTAAGTGTGTTCGCTTCAATGTTTTTCTAGAGAATGATTTCATGCGTCCTTCTAAAAGATTACGGCTATCAATGCCCTCAGCAACCCTTTTTCATATAATGGGTTCGGGGCCGTGTCATCAGCACAGCGTTATAACACCAAACATGGATATTACATCTTGTTGATCGGTTGCCTAACAACGGAATTCTTTATTTAAGTTTGCAAACAATGCATATTCTGACGCTGTATTTCGATTCTATCATTAAAACTAAGCCCAGAGTTCTTGGCTTATCATAATATCAAAGACCGAGATACCAATGATTTTTATGGCTTTCTTCTGTTTGGTTGAATTATTTAAAACTTATCGTTTTAGATCCAATTTTAATGGTATTTTATTACATGTCTGCAGTTTAAAAAATTAGTATTCTTTTTAATATACTCGTATATACGCAGAATATGAGTATTTAGTATTGCATTCAACTGTTAATATGAATGTAAATAACTATATATATTACTAACCAGTCCATCTGTCTGTTATCTTTCCACAAAATTTCTGCACCCATGGCTGATATCAATATAGAAGTATTCAAAAAAACGTACACCATTTTTTTCTAGTTGCGAAATTGAGATATTAATCACATCAAACTCGCATTTAGAATATTGAAAATACTTATGGCTCGCCGGCGCATTTTTTCAGGTGAACAAAAGCTCAAATCATTGGGATGTCCAGCTATTTTAGGAAAACTAATTAAATTCATACGGTCCGCTATTCATCCACAAATATTGTTCTAGGCTCTGTTGTAATTCTTGACCTCCTATTAAAAAATAATAATTTTTAATACGCCACCTGATCGGGTTGAAAAATAAAGAAATTCACAAAATTGTAAATTATTTTGGTCTAGAGCACGATTGAAAATAATAAACCTAATTTTTCTAGCATACGTGTGTGAATTAATTATATCTTCTTGTACTCTAATGTTCCTATGGATCTTCTCATTATCAATCTATCAACGAATCAGTGAGCATTGTGTCTGAATAACGAAACAACCAAAACTCTTCTCGCAAATTGTGTTACATATAATTTGAAATTGTCGTATTACACGAGGAGCAAAATATATTTTAGTGTTATTATTAAATGATTAAATTTCATATATTTGGAAGTACCGCAAATTTGTATACATCATCCACACACGAATGTTCTTTGCAAAAAATAAACAATAAATAGAACAATTTCAGAAGTTTCAAATTGGTTTTGTAATAACAAATTAATAGCTAACGAAGGAAAAACTGTCTCAATGCAATTTTGCGTTTCAAATCGGCAATCGTATCATCATTGAAAATTAACAATGTGCAATTAGCTGATGTTCAGGTAACAAATTTTCTAGGTCTCTCAATTCAAGCAAACCTCAAATGGAATGTACATATAACACAATTAAGCATTAAATTAAGTTCTTTATGTTATGCATTCAGAATTCTTTCTAATTTTGTCAGCCTTCATGCAGTTCGTTGCGTTTTTTGGCAAATGTACATTCCCGCCTGAGATATGGCATAATATTCTGAGGAAGCTCATCCTTTAGTTCCCAGACATTTAGATTGCAAAAGAAAATTATCCGAATAATGAAAACATCCCATCCACGTGATCCCTGCAAGCCTCTTTTTATTGCGCTTGGAATCTTACCATTGCCTTGCCTATTTATTTATGAGTCTGTAATATTTGTCAAAACTGGCTTACTAAACGGTGGGAACTTATTTTCATGTACTACTGATATTTATAGTTACAACACTCGACGTAGAAATCATGTTCATCAAGTGTCAGTATCAACAGTTCACTACAAGAAATCCACATACAATACATGTACGTTACTTTACAACGCATTGCCAGATGAAATTAAACAATCACAATTGGTACACAAATTTAAGTTAAAAGTAAAAAATATTTTCTGCTGCAAAACTGTTTCTCTACAATTAGAAACTATACTGATCGTCAAAAAGAAAAATAATGTTTACTTTAACAAAACCACGATATAGTAAAATGAATTAGTTTACATTTGCATTGAATAACTTAAAAAAAAGACTCAATATGCCTGTTACAAATAATTCAGCTTTCGGGTCAATGACCCCCATCTCGATCGGGTTTTTGTCCAGTTTCCCTGATCCATTGAGCAAATGCTGAGATGGCCCTTTGATTTGCTTCTGGACGTAAATGTAGCTTCACTATGCGCACGTTTTGTTGAACTTTCCTTTTGCTTGTAATGGTAGTAGAGCTTAGGGTAAGTTTCTATTTTGTTAACAATACAGAAAAATCAAATCTGTTCGTTCCTTTACTGTTAAAAATAAGTTTTCTATAATTTGGCAACGAAGATATCTAGTTTTTGAAATGTTAATCTCTCGCTTTTTTAAATTTATTATTATTATTACTAAATCAATATTTCTTCTTGATTGTCAATATATGTTTACAAATAAAAGTATCCAAAGTTTTTTATGACAATCATTTATTCAGTAATTTCACAACGTTTCGTAACTCATTTTGTTACATCTTCAGGTGCTAAACTTAGTGAGGGAACGCTATCCCATTCCGTTGTGAAATTACTGAATAAATGATTGTCATAAAGAACTTTGGATACTTTTATTTGTATTATTATTACTATTATTTTTCATCTTTCAACTATTAATAGTTAAATTGTTGGGAAGGGATTCTGAAACTCAAGAAAGCATGCGCAGATGATTTTCTCCCTCGTACATGACATACAGTTTTTGACTATTTTTGACTAAATAAATAAATAAATACATCTACATAAGTTTATTGTGATCTACATCAAACTGACTCCGTTGGATATCCAAAGGTGTTAATAAAGCATTTGATATGTAAGAAAGAATAAATGAATTCCCCCAAGGAAGAAAATTAGCAGATTTCAAATACACAAAACACTATAGTACACTTATTAAATAATGGAACGTCACTAAAAGTCACCTCGCTATTTAATAGCCGCTGTTTAGTCACGAATTTAATTTAGCACCAGTATTATTATCATTCCATTTCCCCTTCAACGGCAGTTTCTCAGGTACCTCTGACTCTGACAGCCATACCTGTTGAGCGCACATTTCTTGTGACGATGTACTCAATGGAACCCGCGTTGTGGATGGTCAGCCTGCAGCCATCTGTCCGCAGGCGCTAATAATGTGTCCGCGTCAGCTGCAGTGGAACAAGGCTCGCCTCCCTTCTTCCCATTAGCGCTGTTATCTCTGGTTTAGACTTACGCATTTCAATCAGTGTCATCGTAGCCCTCAAAGTCTTACATTCTGCCCATTCTCAGTTTCCTTTTCTGTCACAGTTCCCGTTCCGTTCCCTCCCTTCCCTGTTGTAGTTCTCGTTCTCTTCCGCCACCGTCCTTGTCACTGACCCGAACCTCAACTCCGTTTCCATCCCTGTCCCTGTCGCCATCCCCACCTCATCCCCGTTTCCATCCCCGTTCCCGTCCCCATCCCCTGCATATCCCCGTTCCCATCCCTATCCCCATTCCCACCCCCGTCCCCACCCCCGTCCCCATCCCCATCCCCATCCCCATCCCCATCCCATCCCATCCATCCCCATCCCCATCCATCCATCCCCATCCCCATCCCCATCCCCATCCCCATCCATCCCCATCCCCATCATCCCCATCCCCATCCCCATCCCATCCTCCATCCCCATCCATCCATCCCATCCCCATCCATCCCATCCATCCATCCCCATCCATCCCATCCTCCATCCATCCCCACATCCATCCCCATCCCATCCCCATCCCATCCATCCATCCATCCATCCATCCATCCCATCCCCATCCCCATCCCCATCCCATCCCCATCCCCATCCATCCATTCCCCATCCCATCCCCATCCCTCCCTCCCCATCCCGTCCCCATCCCATCCATCCATCCCATCCCATCCCCATCCATCCCCATCCATCCCATCCCCATCCGATCCCATCCCGTCCCATCCCGTCCATCCCGTCCATCCGTCCCATCCCCGATCCCATCCCGTCCCATCCCGTCCCCATCCCGTCCATCCACCCCATCGTCCATCCCGTCCCCATCCCCGTCCCCATCCGTCCATCCCGTCCATCCCCGTCCCCATCCCGTCCCCATCCGTCCATCCATCCCGTCCATCCGTCCATCCGTCCATCCTCCCCGTCCATCCGTCCCCATCCCCGTCCATCCTCCCCATCCGTCCCCATCCCCGTCCCCATCCGTCCCCATCCCGTCCATCCCGCCCCATCCGTCCATCCGTCCATCCCCATCCGTCCCCATCCCGTCCATCCTCCATCCGTCCATCCGTCCATCCGTCCCATCCCGTCCCATCCCGTCCCCATCCCGTCCATCCCGTCCCCATCCGTCCTCCGTCCCATCCGTCCATCCATCCCCGTCCCCGTCCATCCGTCCCCATCCGTCCATCCGTCCCCATCCGTCCCCGTCCCATCCCCGTCCTCCATCCCCGTCCCCATCCCCGTCCCCATCCTCCATCCATCCATCCCCGTCCCATCCCGTCCATCCCCGCATCCTCCATCCCGTCCATCCGTCCCATCCCCCGTCCCATCCCGTCCCCATCCCCGTCCCCATCCCGTCCGTGCCCTGCGTCTCGAGCGCAGCTCGACCGCCCTCCTTGTTCCCCGATGCCATTGTCCGCCAGCCGTCGGGCCTATGCTAGCCTTCCACGCCACCTGGTGGCGAAATTTTAGGAGCCCATTACCCCGCTTGATTCATGGAACATTTTCTAGTCCGACACGACCGCTCTCTGTAAGTTGTGGTTCATTGTCTCCGAGTAAGGGCTTCTCTGGGCAAATCCTCTTCACAAGGGACCAAGGAACTCGGTCATTGTCATTCGTCATTTAAGCTGCATAGAAGGCATGTTCGATAATCCCCGGTCTAAAACAGTTGGGGCTTCATTCAAAAGTAAAGGGAGAGAAATGATTTCACAGAAATGATGAACACACAATGAATAGCAATAAAACTTTTCCCAAATATACGCTGACCATTTCCCACTCGTAAAATCAAATTTTCTGGTAACTTCAGGGGAAACTTCAATGTAAATAACACGAATATTGACCCAAAGTTTAAAAGCACAGAGGTATAAAATAAATCTAATAATCGTGCTCTCGATTGTGACCGCTCTACCTTTTCACTGTTCTCTAAAAAACCTACAGCGGGTCACTCAAGTAACCTAGTAGTATTACTTGACCTGTGACTTGTTATGACAATATCACACCAAAAATTAGGAATGGTTTTAAATGTCCTAACTGTCCTACAGGTCAAGTAATACTACTAGGTTACTTGAGTGACCCGCTGTAGGCTTTTTAGTGAATAGTGAAAAACTGGTTGGCATGAAATAATTGCAATTTCGCTTGCTTATGTTAATATTAAAATCAAAGAAAATTGTTATCTCATTTCCATATAGCTTTGTTAGGATTAGGTTACGGAGTGAGGTATTATATTAGATAGTATTCTAATTCTTTTTGTACATCTGAATTCTAATTACGACAGGACAAAATGGCAGGTAAATTTGATAGGGCAAGAAACCTTGAACAAATCTCGTCAGGTAGTGAGGAGGAAGGGATATAACTGAACAACCGTTACAACAGCCACAAATGCAAGCAAGGGCAGCTATTGAGGTAACTTCGACGCCGAAACCTTCACCGAAGGAATCTGCGTCTACTTCGCGAGATCAAGCCGCCACTGAAGCTGACCTCGACCGCGCGAACCCAATGATGGCTAGGTTAATGTCTCAGTTTATAACTCAAATCGAACATAAATTCGATATTGCCAAAGCACAAACAGCAAGTTTGAGTCAACAGCTTTCGGAGAAAATAGAAAATTGAATAGCGGAACAATCAGCAAATTTAAATTTACAAATATCAGTACAGATAGCGGAGCAGTCAACAAGATTAAATGAGCAGTTGACTAATAAAATAGAGCAACAAAATGAACGAATTACGGCTAGGTTAGATGAGCAGTCATAAACTGTCGAAACTTGCCAAAGACTTAGTAGAAACAACCCAGGCGTTAGAATAAAAATAAGAATAAGTCAAAAACAGATAAAAGATAAAAAGCAAATCCCCAAATTGTTAAGGAAATTTGGAATTGAAAACTCATGTGAAAGGTAACGAGCAGAAAATACAGTTAGTTAGCCAGAGTAAACAGGAAGTTGAAGCGAAGGTAGCTGACATTCAGGAGAAAATCGAGAATATGCCTTCGACCTCTTTTCAATCGCATCCGACTACAATAACTATTCCACCGTGATTAACACCCAGTGCTCATAGTAGATAAAATCCTTGCATATTTATTAAGGCTGTCGAAAACTTCTTCACCTTATAAAATCTCCCTGAAAATAAAAAGGTGAGAATTGTTTATCAGATGCTCTTATCAAGCTCAAACGTCTGGGCAGACACACTGGATCCTTTACCTGCTACTATGAATGAATTCAAAGACAAATATTTCAATCGTTACTGGAAGTATGAAACGCAGATTAATTTCAGGCTTAGTCTGATGTACAGTACCTGGAAGAAGGGCACTATTTCAATGCAGGACTACGCGACAGAAAAATTAGCTGGTCTGAAATTATGCTCACCACCAATTCCAGAGCATGAAACGGTATGCTTGCTTATTCGACATTTTCCAACGGGCATACAAAATCTCCTAAAAAGTCAGTTGCCCATGTCAGCAGAAAAACTGGTGTGTCAACTAGGATTGTACGATGCCACGTTTGAAATGACCGAAAAATTCAAGCCTAAGACAACACCAACTTCATCCGCCATGGTAGTAACAGCAATGGAAGGATACAATGAAACCAACAGTAACAAGCAGAAGGGTAAAAGAACAGAACATGGAAGAGATGAAAATAATTGTTCGTCGGCACCTAAACAATGCAAGTCGTCGAATGAATCAACAATGGTCGCATCGAAAACGTACCATTCATCTATAAATTCAACAAGAAATGAGAAGGTTGATCAACGACCGTCAACGTCACGTGATTCCAGACCTTAAATAGTGGAATTAAACTAACAAGGTTTGTTCCGAACCGTCGCCCCGGTACAAACCAACTTGTTAACCATGTTGACGAGGTGGCTATTCAGTCCATGGTATTTCCACACGACGGCGAGGACCCTAAGAAAATTTCATTGATGAATAAAAATATCACTAGGCGCAACTGTCCGTTAGTTGAAGTGCAATGTGAAGAGAAGAAAATTCTAGCATTGGTCGACACGGGATGCACCTGCTCCATCATCGTGGAAGGTTTGTTAGAAGAACTCACAAAGATAAAAGCGGCAATACCCCAGTTCCCTATGCGCAAGTCATTCATAGTGGGCGCGAATTAAGAAAAGGTCACGACCCATATACCGCCAAGTTCTGTTGCAGTTGACAATTGGACGACGGGTGTATGACTGTGTGTGTATAGTGGCAAAGGATCTGCTGTATCCACTAATCTTAGGAGGACTTTCTGCAAGATTATGAAGTGATTATTGATCACAAGAAATACTCTACAGTTCCCGCTAAACGATCCTATAAACTCTCATACAGACGAGGATAAAGATCTCGATTACCATGTGCACTGCGTAGAGACGAGTAATCTACCTGTGTTAATAAAACAAACTGTGCAAAGGTGCGAAAATTTAGACGGTCAAAAAAGGAAATTTTAACAAAATTACTATTAGAGTACAGGTAAGTGTTTGAAAAATGTACGCAACCAATAGCGAATTTTGAATTCAACATAGAATTAACAGATGAGCAACCTTTTGTGTCGAATAATTATCCTATTCCAGTTGCTTACAGAGAAGAAGTGGACCGATTAATTCAGACTATGTTAGACGACCACATCATTAGGAAGGAAAGGACGCCTTACATAAACCCGACAGTGATCCTTAAGAAAAATCTGAAGATCTACGTCTTTGCTTGGATTCCAGAAAGCTCAACGCTAAAACAATCCCGTATCGAGACCGGCCTCCAAAGTTGGAAGAGATGTAGGCCAAGGTAAATGATATTAAGTGGATGACTAGCACTGACTTCACGGCGTCTAATTGGCAAATTCCTATTGCAAAGAACTCTCAAAAATACACGGGGTTCATGTACAGAGGAATAAGTTACGTATACCAAAGAGTACCGTTTGGATTAAAAAATGCAGCAGCAGCTCTAATCCGATGTCTTGATGACGTGGCGAATAAACAATTATATAGGTCTTCCTTAGTGTATGTAGACGATGTTGTTCTATTCGCTCAGTCATTCAAAGAACATATAGATGATTTAAGAAGTCTCTTTAAACTATTGATTCACCATCACTTGCAACTTAATTTGGAGAAATCGAGATTTGCAAGATAGAAGTAAATTTCTTAGGATATGTTTTGACGACTAAAGGCCTTCAAATGAATCCGCAGAAAATACAAGAAATTGATTCCATACAACCTCCTAGAAATTGCAAACAGCTCAAAAGTTTCTTAGGCTGCGTAAATTATTATTATAGTAGATTCGTGCCCAAATATTCCATGGCAATAACAGAGTTTCTGCCACAATTGCCAAAAAACGAGCCCTGGAAATGGACGGACAAACATCAAAATAAATTTGACGATTTAATAGCTACTTTTCACCAGACATGTATTATCGCTTATCCTCATTTTGATAAGGATTTCATCTTGCAAACAGACAGTCGTGAGTACGGAATCGGCGCAGTTCTATACCAGCATATTAATGGTCAAGAAAAAAATTGCATCATTAATCAGCAGAGTTCTCAGACAGCCGGAACAGCATTTCTCAGTTACATAAAAAGAGGCTAACGCTATTGTGTGGGCAGTCCGTAAGTTAAGGGTCGACATTTCATTATCAGAACTGACCATACGACACTAATATTTGTAAACAGATGCCATACTAACAACTATAGGCTCTTGAGATGGATTCTTTACCTGCAACAATATTCGTTTACAATCGAACATTGTCCGGGAGAGTACAATCATCTGCCCGACATCCTGAGTAGAAACATCGTGACGCCAAAAGAGTTTATTGAAGAAAAAAATTGTATTCCATGTTTCACCCACACAATTGGATATGATGGAGATGCCTTACCTTAACTGGCACACTGTAACACAATGTCAAGAGGACGAGGAATTTACGAGGAAAATTAAAATGTTGTACGTACTGAACTACGTAATGAACTTGACCCCGATGATCCAGTTGCTGTTCGTTTACGATTAGAAAATGATCGATGTAGACTCTTGATAATGTATGATTAGGCAGAACGATGACGAATCCTGACATATTCAGAATTTGGATGCCTCAAGTGCTAGCTCATGCCATAATTTGGTTGCTGCATACTAAACTGGGCCATTTTGGAGCCGATAAAATCGACAGAGCAATTTCTGAAATCGCGCATTGGCGAAGACGCAAGAAGCAAGTCAGGAATACTATTGCCACTTGTATTACGTGTCAACGCACTAAATTTCCAAACCGTCACTTTGCTGGCACGCGTACGGCAATGTTGCCTACGAAAAGCAATGAGTTAATGGCTTTAGATTAGTACGGGCCATTACCAAAAACCAAATATGGATATAAATATTTATTAGCGTGTTTTGACGTGTTTTCAAAATTCGTACAAGTGTATTGTATCAACAGACCAAGTGCCAAGAATTGCCTTCATCAATTCAATAAATTTCTTCAAATAACCGGAGAATACGAAAATGTACTAACTGAACATGGATCACAATTCACTAGCGATCACTGGATGCAAGCAATGGAGGACAAGAACCTGATCCACATTTTGTCTAGTATCAGGCACCCTCAATCTAATCCGTCAGAACAAGTAATGAGGGAACTGTCGCGCCTGTTCCGTGAATATTGTAGGCACCAACATACGGATTGGTACCTCTTAGTACCATATATAAATAGATGGTTGAATGAAGTCTACCATGATACCATCCAGACCCTTATGAAGCTCATTATAAACGTAAGATGCCGCACATCTTGGAACAATTACAACGACCCGAGATAACTGGTGCAAATGTTACTGATCATCAAATTATCGGCAAACTACAAAAAGGAGCCAGGAAGAGGGTTCACCAAAAGAAGTATACACCCTACCAGTTTGCAGTAAACCAAAAGGTTATGTTAAGAGATCCCAGATCATCTGACTTACAAGCAAAACAATTATCGAAATTATTTTCATTATATGAACGACCATACCCCATCACGCGTCGACCATAGAACCTAATGTCGCAGAGCTAGAGGATGACAACAGTAGAAATATTGGAAGATATATTTTTTTATAATTTGAAACCTTTTCGAGAATAAATTTAACTCGAATTCTTTTCAAGATTTTTTTTTTCGTCATCTTCATTACCGAAGAAAAAATCTTTGTAGGGGAGGCTTATGTAACCGCCCATATGTCGGTTACATTGATTTTTGAGAAGCACTCGAGAACGTCAAGACACGACAAGTTGCAATTATAGTGTTACCGAATTGCGCAAAGAAATCGTGCCAGCAGTAAAGGATATCCCTTGCGAGAATTAATTAAAGTTTCTGAACGCACTCGCGTAGAATGGAGCGACAACCAATAAAAAATCACCCTTGAAAATATCAGCACTAGCGCAAAGCACCGCTACGAAAAGCTTTCTCTCGTGCTACTGACCGCCGATTTAGACACACGTATTGTTCGTGCTGGACGGAGAGGAGAATTCGCCGCATTTCGACGATAAGAAGCTTGAAAAAGGTAATTCATCTCATCATGTTAAAATAACGATACCATGAGAGAATTGAGAATTTTAAATAATGAATACTCTGATAAATTCACGTGAACGCATTACGCAGAAATATACTATTTTCTATCAACGAGGAAATAATATATTTCAACGTTCAAGAACGTATTCTGAAGTAGAAAGCATGTGCTATAAGAAATGTTTCTTTCTATTTCCAGCTTTTTTGTCTTTCGTCTTGGCTTACCACATAAGAAATTCATTACGCGGAGATATTGCAGTCACATTGTATGAAATTCAAAGGACTGTGGTAGTGATTCACCAGAGCACGTGTTCACCGAAGCAAAGGGTTGCCACGACCTGGAAATGATCTGGGTCGCGTCGCCGCTCTAAGCTGTGGAAATATTTCTTCGAGGCGACGTGTCGTGAGGCAGAAAACTTCGGTAGAAATTCTCAAAAAAAAAACTGTTTAATGAAGCGATAAATATTCTACAGAGATAGAATTCACCTCACTTACAGATGTAGATAGTCGAAAACTTTTTTAGTGTGTCTTAAAAAAAAATTATCGTTTTCAACCAATTTAAAAGGAAGCCAGATCCTAATTAAAAATTAAAAACCTTTTTTTTTTTTCATAAACGTAAATTTGTTCTTTTTTTTTTTTTTTTTTTTATTGTTCAAAACCAATAATTAGTAAAGGAGTTATTATTAATTGTACGTTCATTGCATAACGACATTTTCTTTCTTTGTTGGCTAAATTGTATAAAGTAATAATCTACGTGAAAGTGAAACAACGTCTTGTATATATTTCATTCACTATTCAAGTGACAAATTCTTTGAAAGTGTTTGTAAAGGATATTTTGGCATGTGATTCTTTTTCAGTATTTTGTGTTTCCATGTATTATAGTCTTGTGTACAGTAATTTTATTGTGTTTCTTTGTGAAGTGAAGAGTAATATAATTTTATGTAAAGTGTTTATGCAAGTGTTAAAACGCAACTGCAGTTGTTAGGTAATCACGTAATTGCTAAAGGTACAGCAAGTGATAGAAATTTTCAATGCAATGTGTAAATGCTAGATTAGAATTGTATTCAAGTATTTAACAGAATATATCTAGAACTCGGTTCATAGTGAAAATATTAACTTGCCTATGTTCCTTTTATTACAAAAGCAGGTTGAAATACGAACCCACTCCTGTGGGGCAGTTAGGACATTTAAAACCATTCCTAATTTTTGGTGTGATTTTGTCATAACAAGTCACAGGTCAAGTAGTACTACTAGGTTACTTGAGTGACCCACTGTAGGCTTTTTAGAGAATAGTGAAAAGGTAGAGCGGTCACACGATAAAGGCTGTTTTCTTCACATAATATTATAACTCATCTTTTAACACTTGCGTAGTTAATGTCAGATATTATTTTCTTAAGGCTTTTTTGCTAAAAATAATACCTAATGGTTCATAAAAGTCATTTCTTACTGAATTTCTGAAAATTGCATGTGAATCGGTCATTTCGGCGGCGGCGATCAGCGGCGGTCGGCGGCGGTCAGGCGGCAGCGATGGTGTATTGGTTAGCGTATCGGACTAGTATACCCAAGTTTGCGGGTTCGTACCCGATCGAAGTCGTGGATTTTTAAGGGCGGAAAAATCCTTCGTACGCCTTCCTTCGGAGGGGAAGTAAAGCTGGCTGTCCCATGTTAGTAATTTACTGCATGTAAAAGATCCTCAAGCCTAAATGATGCCTCTGAGCTAAATTCAAAACGCCTGTTTCGTCGCCCAAGTAATACCTTCTTTCTCCCATGTTTGCTGAAAGGAGCGTAACGAAATTTGCGTGGTCGGACGGAAGAGCAGGCCTCGTGGCCTGAGTCTCGCCACGTAAAATAAGGCAAATTCAATTTCAGAAAGGTCGTGAATCAACTTTGTATGAAAATGAGATTTTACTGGTTATTAAGTATAAGCATACTTCTAACAGTCTATGAAGAAAGATTTTGAGTATTATCAAATGAAATGGTCACTGAGTGTCAAAAGTCAGAGTTACTGAAGAAAGGTCATGAGTCACCGACCGATGCCCTTTCTGCGCGGATTTAACGGTAAGATGTTGGTATTCCGGTATTTAGCATCGGTTGGTGTTGAGTTATATAGTATTTACACAACTGTCGCTGTTTTTTCCGCTCCTAAAAGACGCCATATTGACCCGATAAAATAAGAGAAGTAAAATAAAATGATGGGATTGTAGTTTTTGTATGATTTTGTAACTAGTGACGTGATAACCGAGAAGAATTAATTCATGTTCCGCCAACTTGCTTTTTTTCTCTCCTGTAAAATTAAACATTTCTGACTGATGACCTTTCTGCAGTGACCAATTCAAGTACTCTACAATGAACATAATTTTCGAAATAGCGTGCTTTCAAATGTAAAATTAGCAGATCTCTATCACTCGAGTGGTGTTGTAACCCACGAATAAACATTGCTCGTTAGTTTCAATCATCATCCACTACATCGAACTCTAAAACTGGCATGCGTGCTTCTCTCCCCCATCAGCATTATAACGGCTGTTACCTGAGCCAAAAGGTCAAACAAAATTTATATTCAATACGATACGTGACACTATATTCAGTATGTAATATTAATGATAAAGTCGAGGATTTTCTCGATCAATGTAAACGACTCTTGGAAGTGATCGGTCCCTCGATCGATCGACATAATTGGAGTCTGGATGGGGAAAGAAGGAATACGCACGTTTCATGGTTCGTTGTTTCGGGTACTGCATTGACATCTGCCTAATATTACCAGCAGAGAGCAAATACGGCGAGCCAGTACAAATACTGTTGCCATTGCAGCGTCTATGACCGGATTATCTTAGGGTTTGAATTCTGACGGAGGCGCAGTTTCGACAGTAGCTAGAAAGCTAGGTCGAATTCAGTCTCTGTCAGGAGGAGAGTTCTAGTAGTCAGTTGCTTAGTTCGGTAGTTTTCCGTGATTTCTCCAATCAATACCAGTCGATTGCCGGAGCAGTACCTTAATTAAGGAGCCACAGACCGCGCGCGATCTTTCCTTTCTCATCCTTGATCCCTCCTTTCCCTTACACACACGCATTCACTGCCCTATGCTCTATTCATACCACGTGAGAGCTTAGATCTTGCCCCCCTGGGGACGTGCCTCACTGGAGGAGGTATCTGGAGGCAGAAAATCCGCCACGCCAACGTGTGGGTCTGCGTAGAGTATCTCACTATCCAGCGAAAGAGGAACACCGCCACTTTCTTGATTTTAACGTACACTCAACGGACTAACGATTAGGGGTAGATTTTGATGTTTTGGGATATTTTTAAAATGTAGAAACAAAGAAAAATGACGTAAAAAATTTGATCAAAACCAGTTCTGATGAACTGAAGCAGTTGGACATGTTACTGATATAATGGAGGCTTTTATTCAAGTGAACTCAGCTTACAAACTTTTGGGTTGGGATATTCTTTACCAGAAATTCTCTATCGTTTGAAATCGACAATAGCGCTGATAGGAGTCACAGGAATTTTAGATTACATATTCACAAGGGCTAACATTACAATTTCTGAGAGAAGAAAGCGAACAAGTTAGTCAGAAATTCTATGGAGAATATTTTGTTGCAATTCGTAAATACTATTAGAAGCGAGTACCATTCAAATGTTACAATTTTCGTTGAAATCAGCGAATTTTTTTTTAAATAACGGTCAAAGGTCAAAGGTAAAAAAATACGTATTATTGAAAATCAACGAAACATTTAAAAAAGTCATATAAAAATATGTCATTTCCTTTTGTCTTAACATAAAATTAATGTCTACACTGAAAGGCATCGTTCTAAAATGAAAAAAAAAATGAAATGTCATTAAAATCCGCTCGTTACTAATGACTATGGCGTCCTGATTTGCAGCATAATTAATCAATGACACCAATTGCCTGAAATTGATAGGAGGATGTGTAGTATTAAAGCAACTGGATTCTAGAACTCTCCACCAAACGGAAGTCGGCTTCAACTCAGCTTTCTCAGCCGTGGAAAATTCTGCAACAATCGAAGTAGGAATCTCGATCTACGATGTTTTAGTTGCAGGCTTTCAAGTCCATAAAATAGTAAATGAAATCCACCGAAGTAGCAACGAGTCAACTTAACAAAGATGTTCTCCGCGTGTTGACTGTTGGAGCGATCGTGTGAAGTGGACGAGAGCCAAAGTTACGTGAGGGATGTAATGCGCATGCAATCCATACTGCACATACGCGCAGAGTTCAGTTGGCGAATGTAGGTTGCATAGAACCGTGCCAAGGCGCGCGATCTTTTGTTCCAGATCATTCGCTTTGAATCATCACGCGATTGAGTTTCTATTCTTCACCCACGTTTATTTTTATAAAAGTCGTTACTCTTTATACTTTACTATTAATGAAAGTATGAACACATTCTACAAATCTCTTTCATCATCAAATGAGGGAAATACTATTGTACTTAAATGCAGGGTGAAGTAAAAATAACCGCGAAAAGGACTCATCCACATCGGTTTTATGATTTTACAAAATCAGAATTTACTTCACAACTGTGAAGATCGCTCTTTCTATGCTTGTCTTGTCAAGCACTACCCGATCCTGAAGAAATGTGTCATATTTTGAAATTCGCTGAAAGAATAATGTATAGAAATATGTTACGAAAATCCATCAATAAGTTTTTTGCTAATTTCGTTAATTGGAATCGAGAATTACCTTTATAAGATCCTCTCTCAATGAAGATAGATCTCGCGTGCTTCACTCCAATATCCATAATCCTCTTATGTGTGGCGCCACCTCGTCGACACTACACAGACGGTTCTTAGAAAATTAAGTGAGTGTTTTGAAAATGAAACAGGTTGCGAGTTATACTACCGTGCAGCGACCAAAATATATTATGTTTCTCTTTGTTATTGCAAATATAATTATCGTAATTTAAAACCAATATTTCGAAAATTTTATAGACGATAATAATTTCAATAATTTGTATTGCAGAATATACAAATGTCCCTTAATTATGCCGACTTAAATATCAATGAGGCTGTAATCGTTATTTGCAAGCATTTGGTGGAATCTTTTTCCAGTTGAATTTTTTTTTTTCGAGAAAACGAAGCTTCTTCGCTGCTACCGGGCACACAATTAAATACTCCGCGCTAACAGAAAGACGCATAATGAGAGTGGTAAAAGAGTGGTTTGAGATCAGCAGCTCGGCCCGACAGCCGGGACAACCAGGGGAGGAGGAGAAACCGCACTCGGCGTCAGCCCTTCTCAACCACTAAAGCAGAGCAGTTGATGCGCGTATGTGCTCGCAGTGGAGTGTATTTCAGTTTGTTTTTTTTTTGTTCAGTGAACAGTAAATCCTGCTTATCCGGTGGCCGAGATCACTAAGGCAGTAGTGAAGTACCGATCTCGGACCGAAGGGTCACAATAATTTTGTTTGACAATTTTTTTGCATTGGCAATTACCGTAAATTACTAATTTATAGTCATAAATTTCTGAACAATAAGTAAAAACTTTAAATATAAAACACTTTCACTTTTACTTTCACAAAAACATTTTCATATATAAAATGGTGTCTAACTCAAATGAACGGAATTGTCTTTTAATACGACTCGTTTTTAAAACAAATCATCAGATAATAAACACCTAGTTGGCTAATGTATAAAACTAGCAAAGGAAAACAGTCGAACTGGCGTTAATAAACAAACTCGTATTATAAGGAATAAATGCTTTTATTGTCAGAGAGTTGTCCAACATTCTAATGATTTAAATTTATGATTTAAAAATGAAGAGGATTCAAGTTCAATAGCTGAAAGAAGCTTTTACTTTTGTTTCAATGAGATCCATTCACTAGTAGAATCAAACGAAAAGAAACTAACCTCGTTATCTTCTCCATCTGTATTTAAAGTATTTGAAGTATTTCTTTTTTAAATACACCTATTTTATTATTTAAACACATCTCTAAAATACATGTTCAAAAACTCAAAAATACAGTTTTTCAAATACAAATATTTAAATACTCCCCAAACTTGACGTGACGAATGGGGGAGAAGTACAATCTGTGTACGTTTTCTTGAGCTCTTGAATTCCGTTTCCGAAATTTGATTGGTACATAAATGTACCAACAAAGCGAGGTCAGTAACATCTGAAAACAGACGTTTTCGCTCCCGAGTTATAGAAAATTGTTTGCTTTGGTAAACGAACTACAGACTCGGGATGTTAGTATTTATAAGAAAATGCCCGGCTCTATTTCTACCACAACTAGCAAACGGAAAGCTCAACAAAACGTGCGCGTAGTAAGTCTACATTTATTCCCAGAATAAACCAAAGATCAACCTCGCATTCGCTCAATGGATCAGGGAAACTAGACAAAAACCTTAAAGAGAAGGGAGTAATGAAAGCTGAAGTACGGTACTTGTTACATTGTCTTTTTTAATTATGCAATACAAATGTAAACTAATGGATTATGTATCATTGTTAAAATAAATATTACATTTCTTTCTGATAATCAATGTTACGTCTAATTGAATAGAAACAGTTATGCAGCAAAAAATATTTCACTATTAATTTAATTTTTGTACCGATTTTAATAGTTTAATGTTATCTGGTAATGGGTTATAAAATAACATACATGTGGAGAACGTATGTGAATTTCTTGAAAGAGCTGTTGGTATTAAATTTGAATTGCCCACCTGGAAGAATTAGCAAAGAAGTCCAGCTTTATCGATAACCAAAATTTTCGACGAGAAACTGTATTTTTCAAATATTTTCAAATAACGAAACCATATATTTTCAAATAACGAACAGTGTCGACGTAATATATTTGTTGGCATAATTTTAGGATCCCAGAGCGTTATACAATATAAGTAACTATATTTTCTTGCAGAAGGTGAAGAGAAATAAACAAAAGTCAAGTAATTCGTAAAATCGAGTCATCCGCGATTCGCGTTAGTCGCTATCAGAGTGATTCGAGATACAAGTGGTTCGAGATCTGAATTATTGAAGATCCAAGTAATTCGAGATCCGAGTAACATGAGAACTGAATGTTTCATTCTCATGTGAGTGATTCGAGATCCACTCACAACCCCTTTCCACCATGTGTTATTTTGCATGTTGCCATATCGCCTTAAAGAGATTGGAAGTTATTTTTTATATCTATATATTAAAACAAATCTGTGAAGTGAAAGAAAAAATTAGACGGGTACATTGCAAAAATGTCAATCTATGCATGGCAATTTAGGAAATTCCTATGTTAAAACGTCTCGTATAAAGAAACGTCTCTCATGACAGCTCTTTTTTGTCCATTTGTTTATTCTCTGTGTGTATCTGTTTGTCTATTATTTATTTAATAACTCATTAATTAAAATATCCTTCTCTTTAAAATTTAAGACTCATTAACTGTCGTGTTTTATTCTATCTTCCTGATATTTTTATTTGTTATTATCACTCCAGTAATACATCCTTTTTAACATTACACACATCCAGAAACGAATTATTTGCAATTCCAGTGGCTGGAGATATGAATTAGGTCCAGATATCCTGTGCAGATATCCGGATGATTAGTTTTTAGGATTAGGATTTAGATATTAGGATACCAGATATCATTGCCTCTCACCGAGATGTTCTAGGTTCGAGTTCCCATGGTGGCAGGATTTTCGCACATTTTTCTTCCTTGACCAATTCTCACCACCTACTTACTCACATAGTTACGCGCAACTTCACTACAACACTTGTCAGAACACATCGGGAGCTTAGAGCTTGTCCCGGCTAAGGCGGTGCCTCGCGTGTAGGGAATACATGGTTAGGGAAAATTCCCGCAAGTCAACGAAGTTCGGTGCCGGATCTCGCCATCCAGCTGGAGAAGATCGCTGCCATCTCCTGTGAAAAAAAACATGCACAACACTTACGGTACTAATAATCTTAGAAGTTCATTCGCCCTGAATCACTAATCAACCAATCGTGAAGTTCGAGATATCGGATGATCCAAAATGCAGAAATATTCGAGATATCGAGTGGTATCATTGATTTAACTGCCAAATAACAGACGAGCTGAAAGAGCGGGTGCATGTTCACAGGTGATATTCGAGATATCGAGACGTATCCTCGATTTAAGTATTTACGTCCCGTCTTGGGACGCTGCGTCGATCCATGTGTCAGGCTCTGGGCCCGCGCCTCTTCTTAGGCCGGGCGTCACGCCGTCTCCCTACTGCGTAGATGCAGAGGGGGCGGTCGGTTCACCGCCACTGCCTCTTGCTGCTCCGTGTGCGCTCCTACGCCACGGTTCCCACTCACTGACTGGATCCGGACTCTGCCTCCTCGTTGCGAGGGGGCTCGCTATATACCCCCTTGGGGCCACGGCTCGCCGGGGGCCCGCCGCCGAGGATGGCGGCGAGTCTCCGCACGCTCATACTGGCGTGACGGCCCGCGCGCTTCCCGCCTTTAGGAGGCTTGGTGGCGGGACTTACGAAAGCGCGCTGGCGATCACAACACCATCGATTTAAATGTCCCGGACGAGCGGAGCCGAATGATGGGGCGCGTGTTGGCAGGTGATCGAGCACTTCTCGACGCCGGCGCCGGGGCGGCCCGCGCGCGGGGGGTCGCTGCTGCGCGGCGCGGGGGGCGCTGCGGGCGCGGGCGGGGGCGGGCCCGGCCGCCGCCTCTGCCTCCTCATGCGCCGCCTCTGCCGCTCGCACCGCTTCCGCAACCTACAGGTGAGTCTCGCAACCAGCCCGCGCACGAAAAGGAAAATGTTTTATCTCGTGTTATGTTTAAACACTGTGAAGGAAAATGGACGACAGTCGTGTAATTTGAGATGCGCATGAATCGAAAGTCGAATGATTCGATATCCGAGTGATTCGAGATCCACCTACAACCCTTTTCACCACCTACACCCCATTGTTGTTTTTTCATATTGCCACATATCTTTAAACAGCAAGGAAGTTGAACTTTCGAAGTTCTTTTACTACATAAGGAATCGCAAGAGAAAAAATATGAGGTAAGTACCTTGTAAATATGACAACCTCTGCATCGTATATTGAGAAAATCCTATGGTATAAGAAGTATCGTGTAAAGTGAAATCACCCTCTTCGTTTGCCTATATCTTAACAACTCATTTATTGAAACAGTGTTTTCTGTAAAATTCAATAGTCGCATTAACATTCACGCTTTCATTCCACCGTTATAATAATTTCATTTGTCATGAAATTTTTTATCTCCAGTATTTTTTGGGACGTAAATGCTTAAACAAAAATGACTATCATTACTTGCATAATCGATCAAAAACGTTTCTTCATTGACATCATGACTAAAAAGGATTTTCAATAGCGTCTTTTATTTAAGAAAAAGAAGATAGAATCATATTGTCCAATAAAATGGACTTTTAAGGGCGAAAAAATCCTTCGTACGCCTTCCTTCGGAGAGGAAGTAAAACCGGCCGTCCCATGTGGTAGATTTACTGCATGTAAAAGATCCTCAAGCCTAAATGAAGCCTCTGAGCAAAATTGAGTTCTGCCTGTTTCGTCGCCCAAGATAATACCTCCTTTCTCCGTGAAAGGAGCGAAGCGAAATTTGCGTGGTTAGACGGAAGAGCGGGCCTGATGGCCCGAGTCTCGCCACGTAAAATAAGGCATTAACTAACTAACTAACTAAAATGCAAGATTATTTACTTTTCAAATTCAACCACGAGTAATGTTCTCGGCTTGATATAATTTAGATTCATTAATGATGAAATTTTTTCTCTGCTATGTTAAATTTGTTTATCTTACAATGAAAATTTAAAAAAAGAGCTTTTACCCGAAGTAAAGGCTTGATTCAATGAAAATGTTGCTATCGCTACTTGCTTAGCTTCTGAGTATAAATTTAGCTTCATTGTCTGTGCACATTTACTTGAGGTGGGTAGTTCATTGTAGGATAATCTAGTTGTTTCGTGAGCAGTACCATCAAATAAACGTTCTTCATATGCACGTGGAAGTTAGTAGATTCCTTCAGTATTCCTACCGTATATACTATTTTCATTCTTGATTGCAAATATTCAATAGCAAGGGGACCACTAAATTTTCACAAAATGCTCCTCGCTACATTATTTATAATTTAATTTAGTATAGTTAAAATGCAGATGTAAAGATCCTGGAACTCAAAAAAAACTTGCACAGATTCTACAATTCTCCAAAATGTTACATCCAATTTAAGAGATTTTGACGTGACAATAATAGAAAATTAGTAGACACACAAGATTAGAGAAAGAACATTTATTTTTTTAACTAACTATTGCTGGTCTCCTAAACCCTTATTTTGAAGGAAAGGTATACTTGACAGAAACAGAATATGTAACTAAAAACATAAAAAACAAATGATATCGTATTTTTTCTTACATTGACGAATAACACCAGCCCCTATTATTCTGGCTGTTGAAGGAGCTAGAGATAGCAGTGTAAAATTAATTATTTAAATAAAAATGTTTCATTTCATTGCAAATAACAAGGAAATAAAAGTATTGGATGAGAATCCAAACCTGTTTACGCGGAGATCGAATTTACTATTTCTGAAAAGGTCGTGGATTATGTATTGTTTGCTTTTGTATTCTCTAATTAATTAACTACTAATTAATACTGCAATACTGGTACTGTCACGTGTGTACACGCAAATATCACTTAATGGTATGGTGGATTTTACAATGAAAAGAAAATACGCGTGAATGTTTCAGAGGATATATCCAACTTGTTCTTCAATGGGATAATAAAATATGAGAGATGTTCACTTGTAGCCAAACTAAGTAACGTCTGGAACACCTGTTTTTGAACTGCAAGTGCTTCGCAACTTTCCGCTCTCCATAGCACTGATCTGTAAAGCGCTGTAAATCCACCAGTGCAGCCGTTATTTGGCGCACGCGTTGTGGGACTAGCAACAGCTCACTTGTGACAAATGCCCCGTCAAATGTACAATAAATCATTTCGTCAATCTCCATGTTGGTATTGATTCACGAACAGGCGAATTAAAGCACATGTACGTGTTCATCCTGCTGACAGAAACATAAATCTCGGCACCTGATTGCAATGGAGCCATTAACAGACCATCCATTAAAATCGTTAACCACTCCAATGGAATGTGGTAAAAGTGACAAAATTTAAATTCTCAAAGCAAATGTGTATGCAATAATTAATGAAATGAACGTACTCTGATAGAAACCGACAATTTCTTCATGTTTTCTCGCAGAAACATGTATGTTTTGTTCCAGTGAAAAATCTGAATGAACAGCATAGATTAAATTTCAGTATCCAATTTACACATTAGTCACGTCAAATAGAACTAGAATTAGACAGTAAGCGTCACGAAATACCTAAAAAATCGTGATTGGCCACACCCTATTTTCAGTTAAATACTATGGGAAACACATGTATCGTATTTTTGGAATGCTGCACTTGTCAAATATATTTATATTACGGATAAAGTGATAATCTGGCTATTAACCAAATTAGCATATTAATGTTCACATAATCCACAATGAGTAGATAAAATCCGAAGCAGTAATAGCATCGAAGCATATTTACTAGATAGGACTTTCGCGAACACGAAAAAACTAAGTTAAGTAAAGAACGTTTCGACGACGAGCAACAGCAGTATGTAATAAACAGATATCAGACTTCTGGCAAGAAGTTTCAAAGCCAACATTAGCCGAATAAAGTCCAAAATGTTCTTTCAACATTCACACAGTGTATACATTAGTCTGACTGGTATCGTAACTTCAGAGGATCACCTCGTACTCAATCCGTAATATATACATGACGAAATGTAAATCACTATCTAAAACTAGACAGAGAATTGAGGATATCCACCGAAGAAAAATATAACGGGAATAAAGATGAAATAATCATTTTCCAGACACACAATTCATATTCAATAAGTTCAAAATATATTGTTTCTTCATGTCCTCTATTAATTTTATTTTAAATAGTACTCTAAGTGATTATTCACACAAATCACTAGGTAGTGACGTCTAGCGGCGGGTCTCCTATTGCATCATTTCTTATAACTGTCACGAAAATGATGTAAAAGTAGAAGAAGTGGAACTATCAAGATATATAATATTTCAGTGCCGAAAAGTGTTCATGCGAGGTAGAATTGTGGGGGGAAGGGTCAAGTGGAAAAGGACGAGGCTCGGAGGAGAAAGGGATATGGGATCTCGAGTGGGGAATTCCAGGCGAAGAGTCAGGGACGAGAGGAAAGGGGCGTCAAGGGTGAGAGCGAAGAGGGGTCACGGGCGAGAGAAAAAGAGCCTCATGGGCGTGGAAAGGGGCGTCGGAGGCGGGAGGAAAGGGACCTCGGGGGCTGAGAGGAAAAGGGTTTCAAGGGTAGAGAGAAAAGAGGAGCCAAAAACGAAAGCAAGTAGCGAAGCGAACGGACAGGGGAAAATGGAAGGGTCAAAGAGCGAGGGCAAGGAACAAGAGAAACAACGGGGGGAAAGGTAAGGCCCAGAAGAGGCAAGGGGCGATGATAGGTAAGAGACGAGGAGGCAAGGGGCGGGGAGAGGTAAGAGAAGAGGAAAGACAATTGGACTAGGAGAAACAAGGGAATTAGACAAGGGCATTGAGATAAGGGCCCAGGGAGCATGAGGCAAATGGCAAAGGGTGAGTGATTGGTGCGGGACGAGGAACAAGGGATGGGGATCAATAAGCAATGAACGAGGGAAATGGGGTGCGCGTAGTGAGGAGGAAGACACTGAATGATTTGCAAGTGACAAGTAGTGAGTGACGGATGAATTCCAAGAAAAGGGTCAAAGGTTGAGAGCCAAGGGGAAACGTGCGGGAGGATTGCGGTGGAAAATCAATTAGCAAGAGGAAATTGGCGAGGGGTGAGGGACAAGACGTGAATGATAGTTCAGGTTCGTGAAGCAAAAGGGTGAGAGCGACAATAGACAAATGACGTCGAGCAAGGATCGAATGGCGTTTGAAAGAGTCGTGATTCAAGAGTTTTGAGACACAAGGCGAGGGGCAAGAGTCATGGCGGCGGGACGTCAGGGTACGGAACGAATGACCGCGGTCAAGCGGGTGAAAGGTGACTGCTCACCTGCCATGCCAATCAGCCGCGCCGGTGCGCCATTTTTAGCCTGCGAACGCACACCGCGGGGCGAGCGCAGAGCTCTGTGATTTTCGCGAGCGAATAGTGCGAGGGCGCTGCGGTCGCTTTGCGACTCGACACCGTGGTCAACCGCGGTTGCCCAACGGCGTCCTGGTCAAGAGAGTGGGCCGCGGGCGGGGCGTGCCGGGACGGCGGGGATCAAGAAGGCGGGCCGCGGGCGGCCGCGGGCGGATCAGGGTGGATCGGGGCGGATCGGGGCCGGACGGAACGGGGCAGGGGGAGCGGGGTCGGGGCGTAAGCGGTGCGAGAGTGGAGCGTAGGCGGGTCGTGGGAGTGGCAGGGGCGTGCGTGGGGCATGGACGCGGCGTGGGTGGGCGTGGGCGGGACGGGACGTGGGCGGGGTGTAGCGGGTTCGAGGCGTAAGCGGTGCGAGAGCGGAGCGTAGGCGGGTCGTGGGTGGGGCGGGGGCGTAGGGCATGAACGGGGCGTGGGTGGGCGTGGGCGGGACGGGACGTGGGCGGGGCGTGGGCTGGGCGGGCGGGGGCATAGTGGGGCGGGGCGGGGCGTAGTGGGGACGGAGCAGGGGTGGATCAGGGGCGAAGCGGGGGCGCGGAGGGGCGGGGTCGGAGTGAGGGCGGTGCGGGGCTGGGCTGGGCGCGTGGGTTGGGACTGGGGGTAGAGTGGGGGCGGGGCGGGGCAGGGAGGGACGCGTGGGCATGGAGAGCGAGACTGCCGCGTGGCTCGCGCCAGGCCCTTGGAGGCTAACCACATCCGCTGCGGTGCACCACGGGCCCTCCCGGTGCAGCGGTCACGACTAAACGCCGCATTCGGCCAAATTCTGATGCACGTGTGCCTAGGTACTTTCGGTTAGTGGTCCACCGAATTAAATTGCGACAGTAGATAGGAACCGTTTTTTTAAAGCAATTTTTAAGAAATAATGTACGGAAAGTATTTCATCCTTTTATTGTTTATAATTTGGAAAGTTTGTCTTTCTGGCACGCGAATGGCAAAGTAAAGAAAACGCAGGGCACCGCAAGTATTACAAACATAAATGTGCGGCTACCATCTCTCATATTGTGAAGAATCCCAAGAGAATATACTCCTAAGTTACCGTAATTTTGTAACATAAAAATATTGTTCGCAACTCCTACGAAAGTGTATTTCGTATACTCCACTCAAAATGCCCGAATCGGGTCCTACCGTCACCTCGAATAGTAGCATTCTTTCGTTAGTCAAAGACTACTCTGTACTTTCTATCCAAATAAGAAGTTAATCAGTATAAATAGTATGCTCGATTTCATGAAATAAATTGTTCGTCATGTGAATAATAATAGTAAAAATAGTAATAATATAATAATACTTTAACTATGTTATGCGTGTATATCTCTAATTTTCTAGGATAAATTCAAAGAACAAATTTCATTAAATTGTTTTGCAGGATATTCCACTCATTCATTCATTCATTCTTTCATTTATTTCTGACGTTTTCAGTTGGAAAACGTTTTCGAAAAATGTATTTTAAAAATGTCCATGTTACATTTCTTCCTGAAATTACCCTTTTTAGATATACATTGTTTCGAATCAATCAAATTTAATATCTTTGTTGTTACAGATATTTATTTTTCCTTAAATACGACTTGTCACGTATGCATTGACACTTAAGGTATATTATACCCCAAACATGCAAAAATGTTAAATATTGTTTAAGAACTTTTTCATATATTTACTGAAAAATATGTCTACAGTAAAAACAAAAACATTTAGAAAAAAATTGAAATTTTTTCGAAAAAATGTACCTGATCTATATGATACAACTCTTAATGGACAACAAATTTTGTTTGAAGAAAAAATCTATATCTTTAATTTTATAGTTGTGGGAACATGCCGGGAAAAGTTCAAACTTTTGCAATTTTCGAAACTTCAGAATTAACCGTGGAAATCGGACCAATGCCACCTTTAGAAGTGTATTTTACTCTATTCTTACAAGAAATTTAAAGAAAAAATTTGGAGCCGTTTTCGAGAAAATTTTGAAATTGTCTGGGGGTTTCATGTAAAGTACCCCCAAAATTAAAAAATGTTTTTCAAAATCTCAAAGCTTCAACTAGAGCTAAATCGACAGGACTTTCTTCAATTTGGAAAAGATTGTCCACATGGTTTAGGCTCTAGCAGTGTTCACAGAGGGACAGACGGACTGACGGACAGACGGACTGACGGACAGACGGACTGACGGACTGACGGACAGACGGACAGACGGACAGACTGACGGTCGTTTTGAAAAAACACTTTTTCGGTATCAGGGGGCCCCAAAACGTGTATTTCCGTTAAATTCTCCAAATCGATTTTCCGCAGAATTACATAACTTTCTCTATACTAGTATATTACACCGTATATACGTATGTGTACGAGAAATTGAAAAATTCAGGATATGTGACCGTGATGAACGCATCGTGCGGTTGTAGTTGAAAATACCATTACTTGAAACGATCTCGTGTTGCTGTAGTGGACGCATCGCATGTGGGTTTTGAATTTTCGAAATTTTATGAGGTTAATTTTGAAGATGTCTTTTTTTTTTTTATTGAAAGTGAAATGGGCAGCCGTGCAGCAAAAATGGAAGTTAAAAACATATTTTGTTTTTCTATCATCAAAATTTATAGCAAGGTCAAGATTGTTAGTTTTCAAGACCTTAGAGAAAAGATCTGGCCATTCATTTCTTTTTAAATTATTTAAAAAAACGGTAAAGTGCACTCGCGTGAATGTTGGAAATAATTAATTGTGCAAATGTTGGAAGAAAATATGTATCGTAAATATTAGATTATAGGTCATTTAAAAGCGTATTTTATGTGTTTGTTCTTTTTTTGTTATATATGCACACGTTTTGATATCACAAGCGAGGTAGAATTCGCTGAATATTTTGTCAATGAATACGGAATAAACCAAGCCGGTATGTTTATACAGCTTTATGACAGAACTTTCATGGAGTTATTAGTATTCGATAGCAACAACCTGAATGAAAGGTAATAATTAAAATATATACATCTTCCTGAAATAGTAGTAATATTATTCTCGATTTCCTGTATAGGATCGATTTCGCGAACTCACGATGTATAAATTCGTTGGAATGGTGTATCACAACCCGTATTATGAAAATAAGGATTCTATTATTATAAAAGTAATTTTATTTGTAATTATAAGGAAGGGAGTTTTTACTCCCTTCCTTAGGGTTGTGTTTATATTTAAAAACCATGACAGTTTACATGTGTAAATTTATAATTACTCAAAAGTAATAATTAATTACGAAGGTTCTGAATATGGTTAAAAATATTTTGCAGAATTTAAAACCCTTCTTAAACAACAACAACAACAACAACAACAGCAATTATAATACTTTATACATACTGTATGCTATATATTTATACATACTGAATTACTGTTCAATTATAAGTATGCTCATCAAATATTCAGTTGATTCTGATTGCAAAGTATATTGCAAACTTTAAATTGTATAAATCATGGTCTAAATTAAATTGCAGTCCGATTCAGTTCATCTGCCGAGGAACAAATGTGAAGGTTTCTTTTACTGATATCTTAAAAATGCTTGCTCACACACACACAACACATCTTAAAACAGAAACATTAAATTTGCTGCTCTATTTTGATCTAAACTTACTTTTCAAATAAACTAACTTCTCTAAATTTAAACCCTCCCATCTGCTCCCAAATCCTCAAGGTCTTCCGGCCACAGCGATGTCCTATGGCATTGCCCTCAGAACGGCAGCCTCTGTCTGATGTGGGATTGCGGTTGGGATCGCGTGATTAGCATAAGCGCCCCCCCCCCCACACACACACACACAGCGCCTTCACCGACAGGTGGCGCTACAGACGGCGCTTAACCGAATTAGTGTTCTTAAAAAATACATACTTGTTCAAAAACACACGTTTTGTCAATCCCTGCTATCTCTTTTGCATTCGCATGAAATATTATTGTTTTTCAGTTTTGCGGACCGGAATGGACGGCAATTAGTGATACATGCCCTCGAACATATCCTCTTCTCAAATAAAATAAAAGAGGTAAATATTTCGACGGGAAATATTCGTGCTCAAAGGAGCAACCTTTTAATACGCATCTCTGATATCGTAAAACGCTAATGTTTCTCAAAACGTCAATGTTTTACGAGACTATTCAGGCGTAATCTCACATTCGCGAAACATTGACGCTGCATTAGTAATATCCAGAAGCAAAACAAGGATCCATCTCAGTACTTTCTCAAAGGATTTAGGGAAACTGAGGTAAAATGTTTCAATGTTCCCTTATTTATACGCTGTTCACAATGAAACAAAGATGTACTACAAATACCATTTATTTCCTAAAATCTAACTGAATCAAGAAAATCCAATTCATTTATACAAAATACCTAAATTTATAGTTGTTTTTTTTTTGTAATCTTTCACAAACTTCCTATCTTACGCAAATATTTATGTGCAAAATCCCTTTGTATACTTGTAGAAAATAGTTCTCGAGCGATATATTGTCGTACAATAATAATCCTCAAAAACGCTTATCTGTAGCTCAGTTATAACTTTATTTAATATTATGTAGTTTAGTTAATACTTTATGTTGCATTACTCTCAGATTTATCTATATCTATTTTCTTTTGCTAGGAGAAAAAGCCCTCCAAGGCGGACATTCAGTAAAGAAATTAAACGGAAAAGTATTAAAAATAAATATTGTTTTGTAACCTTTAATTCAATGAAAAGTTTAATTGAAAGAAAAACATTGAATATGTAAAAGCATAATTTTCATTTTCATCCTTTTTCAGTAGTTAAATTAGAAGTAAATGAAATAAATCTCCTTGGACACGGCAGTGTTAGTAAAACCAGCCTCGAGCTTTCACATGAGCATTCACCTATTTCCCTATTTGGTACGAGTAATTAAAAATTGGCAAAGGAAGAGCCTCTTCTCCTAGGCATGGCCGGAGAAAACAAATTTTAAACATCGACCGGCTAACAAAGCTTTCTCATAAGCCCCAATCACTGTTGTACGTGACATGGGAGCTTAGCAACTGATGTCAAACTTTACGAGTGCCTCTTTTCCTCATCACTTTGTAGTGGTGGAGACTTAATTTAAAGATGGTCTGCTTCTCAAACTTTCAAATTATCACTCAATGACTTTGTGTTGGTCTGCGAGCTTCATTATAGGCAGAAAATGTTAGACAGATAGTACTTTAAAAATCAATACATATGTTTGCTTTTGAACTTGCTTTGAAGTTGCTGATAACCTGACATTTTTCTCTTTTACATTTACTAACCTTATTCCTTTCTTGTTTTGCGCTCTGTATAATATGAAATGTTTCTTCTTTACCGAACTTGTTGGGCGCAATTTCTCTCGTTTTTTCTTAATTCCTAATATCTGCAGTACATGGCATTTTATATATTCCCTCTTTCAATACTTACCTTCGTAGTTTCAACACATTTCACTGTGATAATCTCTCTCGTACATTGTTTCCAAGTTTTAAAAAATATATTTTAACTGATTTCCATACTGCTTAGTTCATACAATTGGTATTTGAAATATTCTTTTGATTAGTTTCACTCGTCTGTGTTAATTTTTGTGACATTAATGAATAACACGGAAAAGAAATGTGTCAGAAATGGAAATATTTCAACAATTCATAGAGGATTTAAACATATACCTTCCCGTCACACTGAAAGGACCAACGAAATTCAATTCACGTGCCAATTCTCTACTTACTAGAGCGCCCTACTACTCAGCGACGGATTACCCGCATCGATCCGCACGATCTGCCGCGGCGACTGGCGACACTAGCGCGCGACAGCCGCTAACTCGCGGGTGCAAACTTCATTCCAGAGTCGCCGGCGCATAGAGGAACCTTATTAGAGCGAAGATGGCGGCCGCGGGCCATGTTCCTCTGTTTGTCTTCCGACCTCCGCTCGCTCGTTCGCTCGCCTGCTTGCGGTACGAAGCGCACACTGGGTGTGCCCCAAGGGTCCGATCCCGGAGAGCGATAGGACTCCCATGCACACCACTGCTTCCCTGAACCAAAACGTTTGCCTTATTCACGTAGACACGGAAGAGTAGAGAGAGCGTGTCACGTTCTTATACGCACACCTACCGACCGAAAAAGTGAAACTACCGTCCTAATAATTATCAACAGTTAGAATATCAGTTTATTAGGATTTTCCGAGGAGTAAATAAATTATGTTTATGTTAAAGGTACAGTATTTAAATTAAGCTTCAAAAGAAAAGCACAGATTTTTTACCTTTGCTTTAAACTAAACTACTTGATGATTAATTCAGAGAGAGCAAATAGTTTAGCACGAGAAAATAACGCAATTAAATGGATATCTTAATATATTTTTCTCCACGCATTCTGACCGTTAAAAAAAGTAAAATTAGGTCCCTCAACAATGAGAGAAACTTTGAGTTCACAAGTTAGAAGTATTGATTGAAATTAATTTATTCATTTCTATCTATTGTTAGGACAGAGCATTCTCTCCGCGGTCTGTCTTGCTCTTTGTCTGCCTATCTCTCTGTCTGCTTTTCTCTCTGTCTGTCTTTCTCTCTATCTATCTGTGTCTTTATCTGTGTCTGTCTGTCATTCTCTCTATTTGTCTCTCTATCTCTCTCTGTCTGCCTCTCTCCCTCTCTTGCTGGAGAATAATCTTGAAAATCTTTGAAGAACATAATTCACTAAGAGAAAATTTCATCTATAACCCAAAAAAGGTGCTTAAACCATTTTATGACTTCCCGAGAGGACGTTGTGTCACGTGATCCAGCGCGATCCCTTCATCCAAATCGCCGCTGCTCTTTTATCATTCGTTCCCCTCTCGCACAACACTCCTCTCACTGGAGCTGCCTGCACCATCCCTTCGTCTCAGTTACTTTGACCTCCCCCTCTCCACCGTCACCCTCCCTTACAGGTGGTTCCCCTGGCTCCATTGTCGGAATCACCTCCGCTTTTTGTCACCGACGAAGACCGACGACTCCTTAGCCACCAAACAACCCCTCTCCTTCCTACCCTAATAAACGCCGTTCTGCACCCAGAGCTACTGTTTTGTACTTGTCGCCATCGCCACACCTCAACGAAACGTCCCTTTCTTAATCGTATCCTCCCTCTCTTCCTCCAGCACCCTCCATTGCTCCTTTAACACAAAATCCTGTCTTTGAGGCATTTTTGAAATATCCCCTCCACGGTACGCTGTGAAGGCGGGAATTTATTTTTATAAGTTCGGTATAAATAAGCTACTTACTGCCCTGCAGCTCAAACTAGAGGCAGGTCTTGTCTTATTAACTAACAAAACATTTTATTTCATGTACTTTGAATTGTACAGTTAAAAATACCTGCACTTTCACTAGCCTAACTTACGGGTAACATAATTCTTAACTTAACACAGGGAAATGTTTTCCTCTTTTATTGGTTAATTTTTTCCTACATTCACGCATCGCTCGCGCGTCTTTGAGGGCGCACTTCTGGTGTCAAGTGTGTCTCAACCCCCTCCCACCTGTCGCTGGCGCCTGCCCCGCTCCGGCGCCGCCCCTGCTCGGGTGGCGCCCCCGATGTCGCAGCAGCGCGTCGAGTTGCTAACGCGCCCTCTCGCGCAGACTTTCCTTTGATGGCTGACAGTGACAGACAACGCGGCGGGCCCGCCACCGACTCGACAGGAAAGTTGGGTCACTCTAATTATAGCCCTTCCCCACGCACCAAAGAAGAGCATAACGTTTCCAGCTTTGCTAGGTACAGGATTTCGCAACACTTTGCCGGATCAAAGAGAACATTCCAGAAAGCTTTGTCGGAGCTTTTTGTTATTCGGAGAAAACGCAATTCAATATAAGCTTTCTACGTGTACACTGATCATATCTTGGTGCTCCAAATTTGGCTGAAATTATTAACGAGTTCTTACTTGCAATATCAAGCGATGTATAAAAGTTGTATTCAAAGCAATTTTCAAATTAATTTTGTTTATCAGAGCTTTGTTACCTCTTTTTCTATTAAACATAACTCTGTATAGAGAAATGTATTTTATACCTACATATCTTAAATTCCAAAAACTTCAAGAAGTTTCTACTTTGTCGTTGCGAAATCAAATCATTTGAAATTTTACTTTTCATATTCTGTTTCAACGTAATAAAACACTTCCAGGTTAACCATTGCCTTAGGACGGTGAAGTATAGGTATTCTATAATCAGTATAAATGCGTAAAATTACAATAAAATGAGTAGCAATATAAATATGCAAAACTACATCGTTATATTGCAATATCAAAACACTGGAGTGGAATACCATGTTTATTATCTGTTGAGTTTGTTTCATAATTTAATAAAATTTTATAAATAATACAATAATTTTCATTAGAAAAAAGATCAGTTAACTAATAAGAAAACATAACACACATTCCCGTACACTGGGATACTCGTGTAATGCTTAGGATGAAAATAGATCTTTTTTATTTTTTTATTTTTTTATTTTTTATTTTTTTACATTTGTTGCGTCAACTCACGACGCAACGCGTCTCCTAACCCCTTCTTGGGTGTTGAGCGCTATTGGAGTAATCCTCCGTTACTTTCTACGTATAATTTGGAGTAATCCTCCGTTACTGTAGATATTTACTATAGATGTTTCTGTCCGTCATGTCTCGTCGTGGTCTGTCAAGAGGACCGCCAGGTAGCATCTCCGCGTACGCGCCTCCTGCTACGCTAGATTAATAGATGCACGATAAATCTATATATAGCCACTCTTAGCCATATGTTTGTGTTTTGAAATGGTCACTTTCTACTGTGTAAATAATGAATTGACGTTCAATGGTACAATGTGTATTTTGGTTTTTATAAACACTGACTAAATGAACTATCTAAAACACGAATCTCCTTGAACACGGAGCTGTGAACTTCAATTCGTAAAATGTTCTAAAGTTAATTTTTAAATTTATTCTAGGAAAAGGAAATGACGTTTGTTAATAACTGTAAAATTTTCAAGATAGAACTCTTGACTAAATAATGAAACAGAGTGATCATGAAAGTTACCGTATTAAAAAAATCCGGCGGTCCTATGCGGAGTTGGCGAAGGTAAGAAGATGTCAACGCCAAAATTGCAGAATTCACAGCCATGAACGGAATGTTCAAAATCTTATAATAGTAGACTTTATATGTAAGACGATGTTGTATACAAAAGTACATACGTAGTATAGAGAAAGTTATGTAATGCTCCGACGAAACGTGCGGAGTATTCCACAGAGAAATTCTTATTGTGGCTCCCTTACACCAGAAAAGAGGATTTTTCATGCTCCTACTCGTAGTAAATTCCTTTCTCTAGTAATTGTGTAGTCAAAATCCACTTCAAATTCCTTAATACCAAAAGAGTAATTACACTGCCCTGCGAATTTAAACTTTCCGACCATTGCATAAAGTTTAAATAGTGATCTTTTATATTTCTGACATGCTGATTCCGGATATGAAGTCAGATTTTCTCTATCACATGAGGGGTTTTTGCAAAATCAAAATGACAACTCATGAAGTATGAAACACGCGCACAGGCAAGGTTACAGTGAATGTATTATCATATGTAAGGAATGCATTGCATATACTGGTTTGAATAACAACACAGTTGAAATGGATCAAATGCCTCATAATGTATTGACGATGGCAGGGCCACGGTTTCAATTTAGTAACGTCATAACTGAGTTTAAGAAACTTCTTTTCCTTGCTATTCGCGTGTGGGATGTAGTTGGATCTTCTCCCTTTAGTAACCAACAGCAATCTGCAAGCATGTTTTTGTTCCACTTTCCTTGATTTATGCATTCTAATTCCTTTAGATTCTGATGAAAACTTTTTCCTTGCTCCTCGCTCGGCTTTCCAACATTCTCCCGGAAATAATTCAGATGTGTATGTAACATATGGACTTTTAAGCTCATTTTGCAGCCTAACTTATGGAAAGAAACAAGCATTCAATCCACCAAATGTTTGTAATCTGAATTATTTCTGTTACTAATAAAGGTTTTGACCACATCTCGGAATGATTTCCACGCCGATCGTTCTGCAGTGTACATAACATCTTCATAATTAGGATCAAATATACGTTTTCTAATATCTGAACCTGTGAAGTACCCTCTTTGATTTTCGCATTACTAATGCCAAGGAATTGATGACACAGGTACTGAAAGCATTCACCTTCATTGTTTAGAACTTTAATGAATTGCTTCATGAACCCAAGTTCGATATGAAGCGGAGGTAACAGTATTATCGACTTGTCACCAACAGCTTTTATGTTTTCGAGCCTACAATCCACTGTTCATGTGGCCATTCTTTTTGGGTTGTATTGTAACTTTCCGCGACTGTCCCACTCGCTCAGAAAGCGCGGGTACCTTGTGTAACCTGCGTGTAAAACCTAACAGAATACCTTCTTTAAAACTACCATGGACTTTCCACTTCCTGGTACTTCCGTTTACACATCATCTGAAGATTTCCATATGTTTCTCGCAAAATAAAATAATAAACAATGGAAATGGATGAAAATTTGTTTTTATTATGAAGAAGGACGTATTTCAAACTACACTTGGAAGCATTGATAAAAAGTCTCCGCAGTAAACAAAGTTCCCTCTTCAGAAAAGAAGGGTGTAAAGTCTTGTTCGCAATAACTATACCAATAGTACGTCGTTCCTGGTGCCAACATTGGTGGCCAGTAAGCCGTCGGTGTCAACATGTTCCTTTCGCGAAATGTAGACCGGAGTATCTCGGCAGTTCCTTGGTTAGTCAAAGATCTCGAACAAAATCGTTTATTCCACTTTACTTGAAAAGTTTGGGTTCCTTTTCAAAATCTTCAATCGAGAAATAAGTCAGAGGTAAAATCGGCCGTTTCTACATCACATTTAGATTATTATTATTATTATTATTATTATTATTATTATTATTATTATTATTATTATTATTATTATAATAATAATAATAATAATAACAACAATAATAATAACAATAATTCATAGCACAAATTCCTCGACAAATTCACAAATATTCACAAGTACATTAGAAAGGACAAACATTAAAATTAAAATGATGGTATAAAATAAATAAAAAATTAAAAAATTAAATTTTTAAAAAAAGGAAATGGCAAAGGCGAGTCTCAGTGTAACCATTGATTTTCAGACTGACCGACATGAGTTACAATAATTACTTCAATACAATAAATAATACAATTCAATACAAGAAATCAAAACAATAATTGTAAACTGTAAACATTAAAAAGATAATAAAATATAGAAAAAGGTCCATTACAGGGAAAGACAAAATGTACAAGCAATATGAATTGAACTTAAAGATGTATGAATTGAAATCAGAAAGAAGTAGAAAAAGAAGGTAAAAAAAAAAAAAACCTTGCATTAACGATAGTTATCGCGTATGAACTCTAGCCTTCCAACGAAACGCTGAGAAATTCAAAACCCTTAAATGACTCGGGAACCTGTTGTAAAAATAGGCTCCAAGATACCGATACAAAGTCTGAAATCGAGCTGTACGATGAATAGGCGGAACCAGTGTAGTACCAGCATTACACACAACTTAACATTTCTGACGGTTGAGTCAGAAAAAAGTTGCAGATTCCCACGAATATACAAGGATTGTTCAAACTTCAAAACATCAAAAATAGACAAAGATGATAGAGCCAACGTTTATTTACTTCAGCCATCCAAAACGCAATCTACATGCTGAGATGTGCGTGTATTTGCGTACATTATAACTAAATCTCAAGCAAGCATTCTGCATAAGTTCGATTCTGTGTAAAGATCTTTGTACAAGACAAGGTATGTAAAGTATATCACAATAATCGAAAAGATAAAGAACAAGTGATTCACATACTAGTCTAAGCTTTACATCAGTGGGAAGTAATTTGCGATATTGATACAACGATATCCGATGATAATGGGACAGTCGTAAATTGTCCGGACGCTATGGGACTGGTACATCAGAACCACGAGGAAATAGGCAAAATTGCTGATAGAATGTTGTTTGGATACACAATAATACTTTTGTTCTTAATGTTAAATTCCTCAACATTCACAGAACAGAAGAAGCAGTCAGCACTGTGTTCTGAAGATTGTCGCTATACCATTGTAATTTCGAATAGCAACGCTGTTCTCTCGCCGTTCATCCATTGTGGTAACTATTCTGTACACGTTCCATAAGCCCTAGGTGGTCTCCACGGCTTATCTTAGTCTCCCAGTTTGAGACAACTAGGCGTAATAGGCCTTTCTCATGGACTTGGTTATTTTGCGCTGCTGTCTTATCGCAATAAACCTTCCACACACATGGTAGAATGCATCTGGATTGTTCTAGCAGCCACAATGCAGTATGTGGATATGATTTTAATAAAATTACAAACTTTTTTTTATTGAAATACTTGTTAAACACCGCACGTTACTGACTATAAAGCACTTATGAAGACAAACCTCTAGTTTTACCAGCAGGCGAAACTGTTCAGACTAGCAAACAAATCACAACAAAAAATTTGCTAGTGTACAAAACTTGCTGCTTTGTCGTGGCAGCTCTAGACTGAGCGGATTATTCAAGGTTGCCAAATGGCAACAAGCCATCGATTTAATCTGGAAAACTTAATTAAATGATTCATCCTCCAACAACTTAAGAAGTGCATTAGTGTCTGAATGCGATAAAAACGTAGTATAAGATTTTAAAGAAACGTGACGTGATGTAGGAAAATTAACGTCGGATCCTGATCCGGGGTGCAAAAGTAATCCTACGAAGCAATATAAGATTGCGGCAGTGAAACCATCGCAGGTCAGTGTTACTGAAAAACGTTCTTTCGTGGGTATCCGTTCATCCATCAGTGAACAATACTACCGCTTGAACTATTTAGATAGGACAGACCTGAACTATTTAGACAGGAGATTTAACAAAATTTAACAATTTTTTGCCAATAATAAGTTTTTGCGTAATTTTGAGTGAAATATGGACAACACTAAAAAAGCTCATCTCAAAAACTGATACAATTTTTCTTTAAACTTGATTACGGTTAGTGTTAAAAACAATGAATATTGTGATATCAACGCCATTTTTATGTATTATTTATTGTTGTTTTTTATACAAACGTAATTTTTAATTATCTCCTACATTGTTGATATTTACATAACAGGCGTTTTTACACCTTAATGGATTTGTATTATTGCTGCTCAAATGATTTCTTATGATTTACTGTGATAAGAAGCTCAAAATTGTGTATTTTTATATTCGCTCAAACGATATTTCCTTGAAAAAAGATCAAAGTTTTTAAATGAACATAAATAGCCGGGAACCTTTTATAATAATCTTCAAGTCATATTTCAATTCTACTACTAAGAGATCGAAAAATTGAAAAAATGTTAAATATATTTTTGACGCCGATAGGAAACAGCTAAGAAGAGAGTGAGGCAAAACCGAAGAGCTAGCTCAGACTAAAGAGATTGGAACGAAGCGAGATATTATTGTCATTTGTCTCCACCTACCGACGGGATTATCATCTTAGAAGACCCTAAATAAACAAGCAGAATGCTTCGTTAAGTCATTGAAACAAGATCGAGAGCTTCTCAGTTCAACAGTTGTGGGTTTATGTAATTGTATGCATTATTTGCTAAAGACACTAGAAGTGATCATTTATGAGTCTTTAAGGACGTTATAAGTTTTGAAACTGTAAGACGGAAGTCTTGTCACTAAATTTTTATTTTTATTTTTGAGAATACTTTCATTTCCCTTAAGAAGAAGTGGTTGACGGGAAGTTGATGACGAAGTATCTGTGACTGTCGATTGAGATTGAGACTGTCGATTAAAGAAAAAACTAACTACTTTCATAAAGCCTTGCGGCTCGGTAGCACCGCTACAGAGCTTCGAGTTGTGCTAGAGTTGCAGATCATGAAGAAAATAGGGACGCTACTGTTAACTATTGAAGAATTGCAACTTCTCTATGTTCATGACCTTTCTTTGAAAAATCTTGGGCAGTTGTTTACACTTCCTAAAAAAAATAAAAGGAGTGACAGCAACTGAGTAATGGATAGATTCTTTCAAATCATATGGAAGAATATGGCAGGTGAGACGGCAAAGTCTGTCTATTATTGTTATAAATATTTACAGTAAAAAATCATTTAAATTTTAGGGTCATTTTAATGAATCAGTCACAAGCGGAGAAGAAAATGCAATTCTTCAATAATTACCAACAACGTCCCTATTTTTCTCATGAGCTGCAACTCTAACACAACTCGAAAAACTAGTGGTGCTACTTAAATTTGCATACGTGGTAAATCGATGATCAGTTAAATAACAATGGGGTGCCGTGCAACATTTTTGAATGGGGGAATATTCGTTATCCTATCACCTTCAGTAAAAAATAAACAAATTTGTGACACTTTGTCCAAACAAAGAAGGAAAAATGATCGTCGTGCACATCGCATTTGCACACTATTTACAGAATGCCTAAACTATGCAAAAGCACTGACAGGAAACACAGCTGAGCCGGATATTTTATGGCCGGACGTGACATCGCATTTAACTAGTCATGTAAACGCGAGCAAGAGAAAACAGAACGCCATACCATGGTGGAAAGTGTGCAGTTTATTTTCATTCATCCGTTCACACCAGATTCTTTTTTACGTGCAAATCACAATAATAATTTTCAGTTATCACCCTCTCATCTGTTGGGTAAACTAACTAAGGTGGCAGAGTGGGGAGAATGTTGCATCAATTAGCGGGAAATACAAACCTAAGAAGCCGATCCAAGCAGTGGTCGTCTCGGTAACTGAGCGTAAATCAGCAGATTCGGATTCGAATGCTGGTCGGGTTAGTAATGCCTTAAACAATTTGAATTGGCACATAATAATTTTGTTCGTAATCTCTGTTTCATAAAACGAACTTCGACTGATTAATGATAGTTACAAATATATGTTGAAATCTGCATTCCAGCGAGGAATCAGCACAATTGTAAAGAGCATTGTATCCTCCATTGAAGAATCTTTTTACCTGAAAGTCGTGATCTGTCATTTGAAAGTACACTTTGAAATCATCTAACAAATAACATTTAGTCTCGTGGTTTGCAAAACAGCTTATCAGTAATTTTCACTTGAATTACTAAAAGTAAATAGCATGAAAATATCCGCATGGGTGCCACAAAACCTCGCAGACGAGCATATTGGACAGCGATTGATAACACGAGGACCTCCTGGCAAATAGAGAGGTGTGGGTGATAGGTGCTCCGTCATACACTGCAGTCCGGATGTAACAGTCCGACTTTCAAATTTTGGCCCACTGAAGGAATGTTTTGGCAAGAATGATCCTACCGATGCCGAAGAGTTGATAATGAGAAGATGGCTTTTATCACACACAAAAAAATACTTCTAAGTAATGCCACTTGCAAATTCGTGCCACGATGCCAGAAATATGTAGAGAGACTCTGCGAGTAAAATGAAAAATATCGAAAATATTAAATTTTCTTTGTATAGTTTATATTTGTTTTACAAATATATATTTTTTTACAAAATATGTTTTTTTATATTTGTTTTACAAATATAAGTATCAACTTCAAAAATTGAGACCTTACGTATTATACCGCTCTCTCGTAAAATTTGATGTACTTGCTGTATTTTTTTATTGATTGATGATTCCGCCTGCGTCCACTGCTAATGCCGATCGTCCCGTAAGTTTAGTGTATGTTTTTATCGCGGGTTGGCGGTGATGTTCCCTCGCTGGATGGCGAAATCCGGTGCAGACCTACGTCGGCTTGCAGGGATTTTCTTCATCTAAGTATCTCGCATCAACGTGGCACTACTCCAGTCGGGACAGCACTAAGCTCCTGAAAGGTCCCCCGACAAGAGTGGTTGTGTAGTGCGTGAAAGTGTAAAACTTAGCTACGTAGCTAGTCTCGAAAATCCTGCCACCGTCGGTATTCGACCCCTAGGACCTACAGGTCAGAGGCATTGCAGGGGCATCAGTTGATACCCTGAGCCACCTTTGCCCGTGTTTCCTATTAGACTTTGGGAATTTCAGAGAGGAAACAATTCGCTTAAATAAATTGTCGAATCTAAAGGACATGTGTTCGTGCGTGTGTCGCGCAGGTGGAGATGCTGTACCAGCGCTACTTCCTGCGCACCAACCAGAGCAACATGACGCACGTGGTGGCGCTGCTGCTGGCGCTGGCGGGGGCGCTGGCAGCGCTCCACGCGGCGGCGGCGGCAGCTGCGGCGGACGCCGAGGCGCTGGGCGCGGCCCTGGCGCTGGCCGCCTGCCTCGCCGTCTACGCGGGTGAGTGCCCCCCCCCCCCGAGACCTTTCCCTCAAGGATACTCCGATTCGTACATAGCGGCACTTCAAAGCCACGAGCTGGAAGGAGACGGGGACATTGCCATACAATTAAGTTTCAGTTCCAAAAATGTAAGTCTTAATGAAGCCGCCGATTGGACGACTGTATCCATTTCTCTATTCAGCTCATGATCTTGTAGCGCCACTGTGTTTAAATCGGAGTATAATGCTGGCAACTAATTGATAGATTTCCCTCCGAAACTTTCCCGTCTTATCAGTCGGAGCCTCCGATTGATCCCCGGTTGGTTCTTTACCGCGAAATTCAAGTATCTCATTTTTTGTATCTTGTGTATTACCCTGACACATATTATATGGCCACGAACGGCATTTCTAACGGCCGCATTCAATGTGAGAGTAAAATAACCTGAGTCGATACAGCTCTGGTTACCTGTCAAGCGTCGTTGCGCGGAATATGGACTCCTACGCATGTCCATGGCGTTTATATAATATCCCAAGGATTTGATTTCTAGCGTGGTGGCTATATTATATTAAATTTTAATTAATATTAAGTCGCATGAAGTAGGAGTTTATAATTTAACCCGTTATTCACGATGCGCTCTATCATGCAACATTATTATTATTATTATTATTATTATTATTATTATTATTATTATTATTATTATTATATTTTTATTATTAACTCAATTATTATATCATTGCAATAAAAGACTAACTGGAGAAGGGGAGCTCGCATATTCGATGCTCCGTCCCTAAATTTCATTGGCTTTTCAATTCCCATACGTCACGCATCGAGCAAATATCAATCCTCAGGAGGGACCGGAGGGCAACAAATACGTCCGCCCGTTCTGAGTGGCCCAGCAAACTTAGCGAGTCCCGTCGCATGAACGAGTATACCCAGATCTCCGATTCCTTTTTTATTGGCAGTAACTCCAATTCAATCACTCGGAGGCTGGGCTCCGCATGCCACACTACGGCGTCAAGTACAAAGAAAACGACCATCTACTATAGGGGCTGAAGTGGTTAGATACGATGTGGAAGTCCAGATACGGAGGTTTGGGCTCGATTCCTCGGCGATCGTGGGAAATTTTCTCCTTAAGATTAAATCTGGAACGGGGGGCACTCAGTCTCGTGAGTACACATTGAGGCTACCTGAATGTGGCGTCATCATCGGTCTAGTAAATCGAGATAAGGATCAACGTGAGTTGTTGCGCTGACACGCATCACCTTTGCAATCCCATCTGATAAACATAAGGGAAACTCACTCCATTGGCCCTGACTGACTCCATGAGTTGTCGCGCCAAAGACGATGTTGACAAAGAAAACTACATACCATGAAGTCCGTAAGAAAGAGACTCAACCCAAGTGGTGGTATGTATGTATGAAAAGCGGCAGCTAATCGGACACACTTAGCTTCAGCGAGATCACGCGGTTAGTAGAAGAAACTTTTAAGGCGTTTTCGGCCAATTGCCACCACGCTCATGTATCAAGTGAACGCCATCTACTCTTAGTTAGACACACACTAAAGTGTAAATGCTTGGCAACTACTCGTATGTGTACGCACGTCGTTTGATGTCGGTTCTAATGATCTTGGGCTTTTTGTTGCCTCTCGAACATTAGAACCCTTATAGCGCGCTTGATGTACAAGTAATATTCATGAACCACTCATTTTGAACAGTTATAACTGTCAGTTTTTTGTGATATTTTTGTAAATATCGCCATCCCCATTACCGCGCCTGCCATCTCGCCGCTGTAATTCTACAAGAGCCATTCTCATTGTACAGGGTAGAGGGACATTTACCATCTTACTATACGGGTCTTTTTGATCCGAAAAGTCGTTTTGGTTACTAGCGATGATTACAAAGAAATCTACCTGTTTAAATTTAATGTTATTATATAATGACAGATAAGGTTAATATTAGCGGAACTCATTCAATTGTTACTTTTAATAATTTGTTTTTGTAGAAGTCAACATAAATTTCTGCTGATTAACTCATATGTTTCACTACAAATACAACATAAAATGTAATTCTTTTGTTTCCATTATCTTAAGGGACAAGTCTCAAACTATTACATCTGACCAGTAAATCCTGAAAGAAATGTTAAAAGTTCCATTTTTTCGACCATTGTGACGAGTAATTATGAGTATCGTGTAATACTTCCGAAATGCCTTATACAGTACTAACACTAACACGTCTTACTCAGGTCCATCAAAATTATTGTATTATTGTTTGTAATCCAATCAGAATTTATTGATGTCTACAGCGCAAAATCTTCAGCGAGTTTGTAAAATCCTGATCATTTTGTAACTCAGAATGCATTTATTTCCCCTCGTGCAGACGAACATACTAGTGATATGACTATCAGCAGTTCCTTTTATTTTATTGCGTACTAAAATAATTTCTGTTTTTGTGTGGCAGTTTTAGTCACTTTCTGTCTTGAGAAAACGCCTTGCGGTTCTACGTTTTTTTCATCTTTTCCAAATAGGTTACAGCAAAAATTGCAATGAAAAAGAAAATACTTCGAGCTTTTCTATTGTTTATTTAAAAGTTGTGGCTTAATTTTTCCATTTGTGTCCAGAATTTTCTTTTTTATTTTTAGATTGTTGCAAATTCGATGACATACAGAAGTAATTTTAAGTAAAATTGTCGTTTCAGCAAACTACTTACCACACCAAGGGGATAACTTATACCGATATTTTCTTTTTTCTCGTCAAGATGCAAGAATACGATTGTCTGTTTAAAGCAATGCTATCAAAGCAAAGTCCTACTGTCGTCAAATTCTTAATTCTTCTTACTCTTTATACTCTTTGGGAAAACCATAACAGACATATCTCACATATATTTAAAAACTGTAGATGACAAAGTGACAAAGACTCGCAATGGTCTGTTACTAAGCACTTATAACAGAGCAAAACAAATTTCTATTCGGATCGTACAGACCCGAACAGTGAAGGATAAAAATGATATCTCATTTCATGCCTGATTATCTTAGTGCTGATTTGCTATAGCCTTTCACTGAATGGATGGTAGATGATCATAGGCTGTGATTGTAGATAGATGAATTAATATCGATAGAATGATGAAATTGAATATTCTCGAAGGAGACTGTTAGTTTACTATCAAATGAATTTTAATGATATCGTAGGAAATGCTGACGAGTCCGTGTACGAAAAAGATAACTCAATGCGACAACACAGGCGAGGTTTCATTAATTGGAAAGGTATCATTCGTATTTTGATGAATATTCAAAATTAATAAATAAAACAGACTTACAGCATTATAAACGATGGTCTTACAACATTATCCAACAAAGAAAATATGTTGTAAATAATGATATGACTCATTGATGCTGCCATATGTGATTGGCGCTTGTTCTGGAAGGGGTATTAACAGCGAGCGACAGAAGTGGGTCGCACCGACGCAACCGCCCCGGGAGGGCTTGCCCTCCAGCGCCTCGTGAAGGCCGCGGGCGGCGCGTGCGGCGGGTCGCTGCGGGGGCGGAGGGCGGAGGCTGGCGGATGACGGCAGGTCACCCGGTGGCACTGGCGGAGGCTCTGGTAATTAACACCCTGCACGTCCGGGCGGCGTCAAAGGCCTCCCCGACCCCATCCCTGCCACCACCCCTGCCTCGTGCAGCGCCACGCCCCCGCCGCCCTCACCATCCCGACCCCCATTCGCTCCCGCCCGCCCCGCCCTCCCGCCTCCGCCCCGCCTCCGCCCCGCCTCCGCCCCGCCTCCGCCCCGCCTCCGCCCCGCCTCCGCCCCGCCTCCGCCCCGCCTCCGCCCCGCCTCCGCCCCGCCTCCGCCCGCCTCCGCCCCGCCTCCGCCCGCCTCCGCCCCGCCTCCGCCCCGCCTCCGCCCCGCCTCCGCCCCGCCTCCGCCACTCGCTCTGCCCCGTCGCTATCGCCGCCGCACAGTGGGGCCAGAAAGGGGAAAAGGTGGCAAAATGTGTTTATAAGCGTTTTTCGAAAGTTTAGGGAATAAAAAACACGTTTTAAAATTAAATAATGACTTATTTAATTGTTGAGCCTCAAATATTTATTTACATAATCTCAAACACAGATCTTTCATCATGTGACTCTTCTTGACGAAGCGAATTTGCTCTTCAAGCCATTAACACTGGTGTAACTTCTAGATCCAATGCCTTGGTGATAATTTTCCTCAATATCATTTGTGAAATCTGTGGAGTAGTAGAAATTAACGGCCAGCGAAGCACATTTTTCTTCTTCCAGGTTGCTCTTTTTCTTCCGTTTTTTTTCTTGTCGGTGTATTTATTAGCGCCATACTTATCCCTTGGTTGTTAATAAAGAGCTATCAGTACCAGATCACGAAGGAAAAAAAAAAAAAATTTTGGAAAAAAAAAAAAAAGGGAAAAATTTTTAATTTTTCCAGAATCAGATTCAGTTAATATCATTGCCCAGAAGTGAACTAAAAGACAATATGAAAAACAAAATTCAAAAATCTCATTGCATTGTCACACATGAAGTTTCTACTTGAAATTACTATATTGTTGTTCAAAGAATATGTTTTTTTTTTTAGAAATACAGATTTAAAGTATATATCTCCAGGTATCCATTGCACGTACAATTCTCCTAGTCGAGAGAGCAATAATATTTGCATCGAAAAACACACCTCTCTTGTTAACGCGAGAGCGAAGAGGTGCGCCGCGCATCACTTTTTCAAGGGCAAGTTCGAACTTGCATTGAAAGGACTAGAGTGATTCTCTCTTCCTTTTCTGATCGGGACACGATGAAGGAGACATTTTGCTACCCCTTTCATGTGAAATGGAGCTTCTGAAGTATATTTTGATTTTGGACTTTTTGCCAACTTTCCCGTCTTCTGGCCCCACTGTGCCCGCCCACCCCTCGCAGCCCGCCCCCCGGGCCGCGAGCGCAGCCGCCTCCCTGCCAGCTGAGCCGACGCGGTGCGGCGGTGTCACTTCCGACGCCCTTGCTGGAGGTCGCGCTCGCACCCCCCTCCCAACGACGACGCTCAGCGAACACTCTGGGCCGATGACGCACAGTGAGCTTCTTCCTCACATAATGATATTACGAAACCATAATTCAATTAGGATCTCATTCCGTGGTAAACTCCGTAAAGGTCCGAGTTACTGCGCATTTTCCCTATTTTCTCTAATGCCTTCAATTGCAGGTATAAGACATATATATATATATATATATATATATATATATATATATATATACACATACATATATATATGGGTATGTGTGTGGGAGTGGGTGTGGGTGTGTCTGTGGGTGTGCGTGCGTGCGTGTGTCTGAGTTTTGGGGACGCCCCAATATACTAATATTCCCTATAAATTGAATTATGTTCACAAGGCAGGTACTTCTGCAACAGTGCGAGGGGCTCAGGCGATGGGCCTCGCTGCAAAGCAGGTGCTACACCCTCGAGGGCGCAGAAGTTGGATCATCGGGCAGCGTCACGCAGTAGCGCACCGCGGAACACTCTGTGTCGAAATTGCGTAGATTATAAAAGTGTTTTATTGAAAAAAGCACATAACGCTCTTAAATGAAAACACAGTAGCATTATTAATTCTCTTGGACACACCCACTGTCGACGATCTCAACGCACCTTCGCTGCTGGATATGTATTTTTCATTTTTCGTACTGTATCGTACTGTCACGCCCACGGGACGCTGAAATAACTAACCGAATGGAATGAAAATGATCCTTGGCGACAGGTTATATGTTTAGAATGTGTAAAACGGGACGGCCAAATTCCTAGTGTGACCGTTAAGTCAATATCTAAGCTTATTTATTATATTAGCAATACTTTTTCGGTTAAGAGAGTTATTCGGAGACCGTTTTACTGGACATTACATGGGCGTCTCCCAAAGGGATTCGTCATCATCATCATTATCATCATCAACGGTCTGCTTGTAACATTGGTAGGCCAGTTAAGGCATAAACAGACGTCCCCTATCCTCAGTTCCGAACTCTCCCATTTTACACTGAAGGTAATCTGGTCTAAAATGGCATCCCAACCAATATATTGCAGTAGTTCTTAGACTCAAAACGGCTGGTAGCACTGGCCGCCTGCAGCTAATAACCTCTTTGCAGAGGTCATAATTCGTATACCTCTTGACCGCCAAACCTCCACCTTATCATATATACATGTTTTCTTCCGGGCTTGTGGGCCGTGGTCCAATTGGCGTTGAACTGCCAAACGTTTCGCCCACGACTGCGGCGGGCATCTTCAGTGGCGAGGTCTCGGGCGAAGTGTCCGGGACGGCGGCTGACTGGCGACTGTTACCGCTATGGTCTCGGCCGCGGCATTTATAGGCTGCGAGTGGGGGCAGCGGAGGGGGCGCTTTCGCGCGCTAGCTGCTGATTGGTTATCGCTACGTGAGCTGGCTTGCGATTGGGTATCGACCGAGATGGGAGAGGGGCAGGGAATTTTATTTTTGTAAGGTTTTGCCTTGGTGTTATGGAGTACGGGATGCCAGGCGGAACTAATTTTGACTCCTTCTTCTTTCCTGTTAAAATGCCACTCCACCTTATCAGTTTACCCGTCAGTTTACTCATTCTCAAATTCACTTAAGTAGTTTTCGGGAAAGGAAAAGAAAAGGAAGGGATGGAAAGGTTATATAGGTACAAAGGTATAGGATAGTTTCCAAAAGTCCCATCCATGCTCTGGCTCTAGGAGCACATCCGTGCCCGAGGTAGATTCGAAGCCGCGTACCCCGATCCTCGTGCGCCTTTCTAGCAAATAAATATCATGGATATCAGAAACATTAACTTTTAAGTACTCCAATGTTGTCTCTAAAACGTAATTCGCAAACATTAAGATAAATTGCAATGCATATTCAACAGAGAAGTCCTGATTTTAAATACTCCGCAGCCTGTGGATATTGCTTTATCCACTACGCCACGGACGGACGGCACTAGGCGGACGTCACAAAGTGGTGCTCCGTCTCCCATCGCCTCGCGCCCCTTTGGGCCCTTGCTTACGAGCTTTCCGTTGACGCGCGATAAGTAACGCGCGTTCTATAACAACATTGAATTTTATGCGAAACGGCACACGAGCGCTTTGTCCGCTCCGTACATTGTACAGTGTGCATCTACGACGCGCGTTACTTATAGCACGTCAAACGCGCCTCTACGTAACGCTCGTGTAACAGGACTTGAGTGTCGCCGCTCCTGCCTGTCACCCCATGCCCGATTCCAAGCCACGCGATGTCACTTGCTCTGCCAAACGTTTCCCTCTTCACGTGTACATGGAATAAATTATTTTCAAACATTTTCGTAATAATGTACAGTTACAATATCCGCGAAAAACTTCCAGAGGTACGAAAAGGTGTTCATAACAGCCGGTCTCCCTTAAAAATGTATCCGCGCACCATTCATTGGAACAAATGAGTTGCAGTTAAAGATGGCGTGTGAGTAAACTTATTCTAAGAAATTGTATTTCTTGTTTATCTGATTATTTCTGATAAGAAAATAGTATTGCAAAAAGCACTGAACGACCCCCTGCCGATAACACAAACAACGCTTTCTTTGAATCAACTACAATAATGATTAAATTTTTAAGTCACCCTATTCATTTTGCAACTAGATGCAATCTGAATACAGTGTTTAATACCCGTGAAGTGGAAACTAAAAGACACATCTATAGGCAGCTCCATTCGAATTTTGTCAGCGTTACAAATGTAGTGCGTCTCTCCCTCTCTATTCGGCTCACAAAAGGTCAAAAGTAACAAAGAAACACACGTGAACTTTGAAGGGAAGAGATATTAAGTTACTTCCAGCTGTATTTGCAACAAAAAAGACCACATGAAATGGAAAATGAAACGCACCGTCACAAGTGTAGCGACATGCTTTCTGCGAGATACGCCTCGGAAACATTCATAAAAAGACAGCGTTAATCCGCGCAGAGTTGCAAGCAGAAAGGGCTCTGGCACCACAGGCTTTCAAATACGCGAACTGAATCGACGCACGCCTGACTCTTCGCTGGTCCGTTTCCTATCACTGCGCATCATGTTCATTCTTTTGCAACAATTTGAATTATTTTTATCTAGTTGGATACAATATTTTTATGTAACAAATGCAAATTTTGTATACAGAACCTCTCTGTAGAATAACAGCCAATGCCTTTTTCTTTTATTTTCTTTTATATGTGCCGTGTAAGGGCTTGTTCATTATCGTAAAAACTGTTGTGCAGTAATCGATATGGACTACGATTTTGTTGGTAACAGCCAGTTTTTACAGCCAAAGACGACAGCGAATGAGACTGAGAAAATTAACACTGTTGCACCTTGCACCTTGCAACTGCAGATAACCATTGCCTGAATAATTGTCTATATTAATATATTATATAAAGGATAAAAGGGACAAATTGATATTGTAAGGTGAACCATACCAAATAAATTAGATGACTTCATATAAATAATTCAATTTATTTCAATATTTGTGACTTAAAGATATCGTATTCACATATTCCATGTTGCGTTGGTACTATTTAACATTCCTCCTTTGCCCTGCAAGAAAAAAACATTCAGAGCCCTGAGAATACACTCCGTTAGAAAGATGTTTCAGGAGGAAAGAAAAGGAAAATATCCCTTGTCCCTCAGGAGGCAACAAATTTTTTGGACTGGGCAAAGTGCTCCCCTTTTTGTCGGGTTTTAGCATGTTCATACTTTTTCCAGTATGATGGAGTCGAGTTGAAACAGATGAAGCCAGACGGTGGATCTATCAATAAATGAATAGATACAAATACTCTGGTTGAATCCAACGTCAATAAAATGGTAAACGAGTATTTAGAATGGGACACTAACAGCAGAATATCACACAAGTTCAGCTGTTATTATGAACGACGTAATGAAAATCGTTCTCTTATGTATTCATAATAACACATTTTTGAGTCAACAACGTAAAATAAAAACAAGAAAATGTTTAAACACAGCTCTAATATCTTTTAAAATTGGTAAGTCTTAACATTTTTACAATACTTGTATTTTATGCAAACAATTTTACATATAATTACGAACATTTATTGTAGACATTAACAGTAACATTTTTTTGCAACTCTTGACGCTAACACCAAACATTGACTCATATCTTGAAAATCATTTTAATTTCATCCCCTTTGAAAGTTCCAGTGTTAGATATTTAGTTTAAAATTCTTGAAGCTTCTCTATTTTTATGTTCTGTAGTAACTTCAAAGTATCCTTCTACTATATTAAACTTCCAGACGCTGTGTCTTATACAGTCATAGGTCTGACCCAGAATAAGCAAACAATGATGCTGATGTCTCCGAAAACAATGCTTTAAGTATTGTCCGGTATTTTGAAGATTTTAAAAATGTTACAATATTTCGTGCATTTTACACCCATTGGCTGCTTCATATATTTTCCACTTCTAAATTTATGAACAATTTGTACGGATGAGTAAGAGGAGCAGATCGCATGGTTATGTAGAACTTTCTAATTATTTCTACCATATTTATCCTATGTTTTCGGTAGTAATAAAAAATTCTCTCGCAATTTTTTTCGTATCACATATTACGAAAATTTTTTCCCTTTTAAATTTGTTAATTCGTCGTGTCTACATGCACTTGCAATTCCTACGATCAATGCCACTTTCGTCAAATGTTTGCTATCACCCACCTTCTGTATAGAGTCGATTATATCTTTTTTTTTATTTTCGATTTTGTGATAAAAAATCTTCTAATTTTCTTTTCAGAAATTCAATTTGATTTGTGTACTTATATCTATACTTTGTTTTAATGTTAAAATGGAGCATAACATTGGGTACAAAACCCACAGTTGTTTGTGGGTACTTTAAGTTTGATACATTTTAGTAAATTCTCAAAATAAGCTATCAAACGTTTCTCATTGCATATCTTGACCATTTCCGTAGTAGCTTTTATAATTTTTGTATTTTTTTTTTGTATTAATTGTCATGATCGTCCTTTGATGATCCTGATAGAAGCAATATTTCTGGTACCTGAAGACGTGAGGAGCTAACGTACATGAGTGTTAATAGTAAAGATGACAAGGATTCTATATTCATTACTAAAAATTATGACAGTAAAAGACATTTAGAAATAATTTTCACTGTACGAAATTCAGAATACATCAATGTGATGCAAAAATATAGGGCACAGCATCCTGCAAATGCATCAAGCGAAAGTTTCTTCTTAAAATACGCTAAAGGAAAATATACAAATTATAATGTAGGAATTAATAAAAATGAGAGAAATTTGGGAAAAGAATCCTTTAAGTATTTTGCAAGACATTGTTTTCCAAGAGCATCTGCTACGATGTTGACACACATATAACATAAAACATCAGGGCGTGTGGAAGTCTACAACCGTAGCGGAAGGTTAGTACATTGAATATAGTCTGGAGAATAACATTGCTGTATCCAAGAAAATATCTGGTGGTGTAGCGCACACATCTAAACGAGATGAGAATTTTCCACTCAATCAAATTTGACCGCGAATATATCGTAAAGTATAGATGCTAGTGAATATACTACCACTGTAGTTAATTTTTCATGTGTGAATGTTAGAACTAATTGTTCTAACTGCACCATAAATTTTCATCATCACTATAAGAAGTAGTATAATTAATTTCTTCATAGCTGTTCTTATTAAATACAAGTTTTGTCACAATTTAAGTTTTTGCCGTAAATTTGAATTTTATTTAATTGCTTCTCTTGTAACCTGCGTGCCGCACATAAAAGTGTTTTTCACACTGCGGAACACGATGTCGGGACGACACCGCGAAAAAAGTCTTTTCCGAACGGTGATGTCACATTTTTCAGATGTTTTAAGAAATGACTAATATCATGCTTGCGTAGCAGCACGCAGAAATCTATATAGTTATACAATCGTAGTAAAAAGCAATTCCCGTTTCATAATGATGTCCATATCAAATTTGTTTCTTTAATAAGTATAATGATATCATCACGAATTCTTTTATTTAACTTATAATTTATCCGTATTTTTCAGAATCAATAGAAGATAGTATACAACCTGACCTCAATAAGCAGTATACAAGTGAGAGAAATAAAAGTATTTCGTCCATGTTCCTCTGAGAGTAAGGTGTAATAAAAAGTATTTCTTTCCATTTCAGTTTCAAGTAATGAATAGAAGTGAACGATGTGTAATCGTAGAAAAGAAAAAGATACCCTCGTGAGAAAAAAAAGAATTGGTGTACGAAATATGGAGAATAAAAAAAGTTAGAATACTGAACACATCAAAGATTCATCCTTCCCTAACTTCATCGCTGAAATACGTTTCTATAATTATTTCGCCATGCACAGTAGCTTCAAAATTGTGGGTTTAGATCAAATGAACGAACTCGCAGACAAATCCTAAATGTTTAATTTCGGATTATACAAATTGGTTTATAAGAATATTTATTCTGTTGTTACTAAAGCAAATCATGACAATTGACTCTCACATAGTAAACAATATTAATATATTCAGACTAAAAAAATAGTTTCGTACTCTCTGCTCATGTCTAGAAGAAATTCGAGATCACACATTACTGACACGTGTAAAAGTTAAAATTACTTCAGTTGGAAACGTTTGAATTAAATTTTATATTATTCATTCTAACAAAGTAATTCTAATTCCAGATTATTTATTTGAAATAATTATTCTCATGTATGTATAAACTATAAAATACGTTCTTTATGAGAAATATCTTAGTATAAAGAGTGGATTAAAAACAGTTATCACAGTACTCAGTGTTACGGGAAAAATAAACAACTGATACCAGAACCGACTGAACAAACCTACCTCTACATAACATAACTGAAATGACGTTTACCTCGCTACGTACTTATTCAATACGCGTAAACATCTAAACACATTTACGCTCATCGCAAAAGAATTAAAATAAGATGTTTCATGAGATATTCTCAGTATCCAATCATTTCGTCCATCTTCCATCGCCTGCGAAAGAATCCTTTCAGGCCAGGCGTGCCAGTCACCATCTCGAAGCAAGGGACGTTCTCCCCTCGTCGCGGGCGCCGCTATTTATTTCATTCACTCGCCGCGAGAACGCGCTTCCATCCCAACATCCGCCCCCTCCACTCAGCGACGATGCGTTCAAAGAACGAGCGTGTGAGAAAGACACACAAAGGGACTGGTGGCTTTGAGAGCATGAGGGACTGCATGATACTGATCAATGAGCAGACCGTCGGATCAAGCAGCATAAACTCTGTTATGGTGGCAGCACGTCAAGAAGTCAAATATACTTTTAAATTTCTCAGTTTGAATGATATAGGATTAGTTTAAATTACATTGCCGGCGTGTCGAACAATTATTCGCTCTTCAGTAGGATTACAATTGTGAATTTCTGAATCTATTTAAATAACATTTTTATTGTTGCGATTTAAAAATAACTACCATTCTCATAATAAAATAACTAAAAATAAATAACTACCAATCTCATTTGTTTGATGATACAAAAGCTAATACATTTTTTTTTTCAATGTTTGTCTGCCTGTCCGTCTATATGTTCGTTCGAGATAATCTCTGAAACGACTGAACCGATTTCCATGCGGTTTTCACAGAAAGGTAGTGTGTGTTTTCGAGTATAACATAGATAACTTTTTCAAATTATTTCTTCCTCTTATTCAATGAAGAATGTTTTGATTGTTACTTATTTAAGGTCGCATTTCAACAACTAAGGTCACAGAACGACCATTTTGGTTAATATTGGGTTTGTAAATTTGGAGTAACGGCAACAGTAGCACAACTCGCATACTCGTATATGAACACACACAAACGCCCATGCCCTGGGCGCGATTCGAACCCGCGACCTTTCAGGCACGAAGTAGGTACGGCCCTTCGGCCTTAGCAACCTCGGCAAAGAAGAATATCTGCTAGCTTGTTTTTCATAAAAATCCTGTTTTATTGATAATTTCAAACTGCCGTGTTTCGGTGTTGCCCATTTCATATTGCAAACTGATAACTCCTGAAAGTTTCTCAAGGAATAAGTGCCGGAAATTCGAATATGCAATTTCGAAAATTTGCAATAATTATTGCAAAACTACTCGTATTTTCGAAAATATACATGACCGTACTTGAATATCTAATTTTGAAGAACACATCTCTTTAAGTAAAAACTCTCTGTCATCAATATTGAAGTTTTACACTGTTAAAGTTGTTGAAAAATTTTTGAAAAATTGTTTGAAAAATTACCTATAATTAAAATTACCCCAAAACAAGTCATTTTTCAAAAATTCCAGATAATCTTATTTAAAGATCCAACTTTGTAGAACAGATTTCTTTTAGAAAAAAGTCTATCTTTAATATTGTATTTGTAGGAAAGCGCTGAAAAAGAACTTGAACATTCCCTATTTTCAGAAATTCAGTAAATTTTACAAAATTGAGACAAGCGTCATTTTTGCGAGGGTTTTTTTCTGAAAAAAAAATTTAAACGAATAAATTTTGAGTCTTTTTAAGAAATTTTGAAATGTGAAGGTTCCATGTAAAGTACCAGAACAAAATCAAAATATCCGTTTCAAATTGAAGGGTCTGTAGCACCAACCATATTGGTGCAGCTTCAACCAATTTGGGTGAAAATTCTGCTTCTGGTTAACACGCAAGCATTGTTGGTAGTCGATGAGTCGGACAAACGTTTTACCGTGAACCAATTTTTCGGTATCGAAGACCCACAAAATGTGAGTTCTGAGTGCACCTTGGTGTTAGGGGAAATAGTTTCCTACAAATTGGAACGAGGTTTTATCCTCTTTTTCTGTATCAGGTCCCACAATAGGAGATTTCTCAGTCAAAAATTCTTACAATACTTTCTCTATACTACGTAAGTGGAATAAAGAGCGAGAAAGTGGTTTATATTGTACACCTAAAGAAGCAGTGTTTAGAAACCGAACCATCGTGTGGTTGAATTATCATATTTAGTTCAGGCACATTTCGAATTCAGCAGATCAACGTCTCAAGAACACCTGCTGAAGACGATCAACGCAGAAGAAGCACGGTGCGAAGAAAAAAATGTGTACGTAGAAATGTTGTCAGGAATGTTGCTTTAACCGTATTATTGTGAATTTACGTATATCTAAAATGAAATTTAATTAAGATTAGTTTAATGAGTGCGGAAAAATTATTTCATAAATTTCGCAGTTCTTGAAAATTTTTTTTTTTTTAATTTATTTTAAGTCGCATCAACGGCTAGGTCATTAGCGACTAAATGAATACATTATATTTTACATTGTCAATTTTTAGTTTTTACAATATTGAGGTTACAATTGAGGTTACAGTACAGAGATGATATGGATATAAAAACATAAAACTTAAACGTGAAAATTACATAACTGTTAATTACTACAAAAAGGAATGGAAAATTACGTTATTCTAATACAGTTAAATATTTACTGAAATACCTATTTCATTACAAAATTTTAAAACATTACTTGGGTAAGAATTATCCCTTAAAATGGTATTAAATCTTTTCTTATCAAAGAATTAAGGTCTCACAGAATTGAATTGGGAACATTTCTAGACGATGTGATTAGATTTTATCATAAGGTTATCAGCCAAAATTGCAGCTTTTAAAAATATGGCTACTCCACCAGAAGGATGATCACTGGTTCTATTTTTAAAGAAACATTGATAATTTTTAATATTAGCTGAGTGATTAGCCTGGAATTGGATTCTTGCAAACAAATGATATCTGGGTAATAGTTGCAGATACTCAAGATGACAATAGTATCCATTAATATTCCATTGGAGTATCTTCATTTGTTTTGTAAATTTATTTAGCAAGGGGGGAATGGTGTTTCTTTAAGAGACCTGAATTAAAAGATTTAGTGTCAGATAGTTTCCATACTGGATTCAGAGTCAGTTGTGTATGATTCCAGTAGGTGATTCTGCAGTTTGTTTCTTATTCTGGTAACTCTGCTTTTGATAATTCTATGCTTTAATACAGGGTAAATGTCACTGAGCATTTTTATAACAGCTGGAATATCATTGGAATAGTCCTTTACTATGGTTAGAGGATCAGCAGAACCCAGAGTATTTTCTAGTAGTAAGTGTAATTGATTCACTGACAGAGGGAAGGAGTTTTGGTTCCTTTCAATCAGATCTTTAGTTGGGCTAAGCATGTCTTCAAGTGTTTTATTAGGATTGCTATCTTGGTCCAGTTCTTCATGTTTTGAAGAATTCTTTTTCTGTTTCTTTTTTTTAGTTTTTTTAACATTAATATTATCTTGATTATTATCTTTAACATTATTTGTTGCTTCAGATAGGGAAGAGGGTTCATTGGGGAGGCTTCTTTTAAGAAGGGGAGGAAAGTTCATAGGGTCACTGGTGGAGGGGGCAATGGGAGTTTCAGTTATGGTAGGCTGTACTTCCATATTATTAGAAGGGATAGTTGGTATATTTGTACTGGGAGTGTCCAGAAGACAATTCTCTTTGGGGATATTTTGTGGGCAGTTACTAGCAGTATGGCCTTCCATTTTGCAATTGAAACAAGTAATGTTTTCAGCAGAGAAAAAGATTCTATATGGTGTACCTTCATGTACAATCACTGATGACTGAGGGAGTTTGTGAAGTTCCTCAGGTTGGATAAATGTTTGCCTTCTGAAGCTCATAATGTGACTGAAGTTAGGGTCAGACAGACCAGCTCTGATGAAAGATATACTGGAGGTAGTTTTGATGTCATGATTGTTGAAAATATTTGTGATTTCCTCGTTTGGAATAAAAGGGTATACATTTGATATTATGATTCTCTTGAGTTTGTTAATTAGGGGTCTCACATTAACAAAAGTATTTTTAATGATTAGAGTAGGGTATTTGTTAGTTATAAGATCAGCATTGACTTTCGAGTTCAGAAACACACATATTCTGTTATTGGATATTCTTGATATGAAAGTAATGGCATTGGGGGGAACAATTTCAGTTAGTTTACTTATATAGTCTTTGACAGTTAGATTTTCGCATGCGTCCAGTAGTATAGATTGTTCTTTTGATGGAAAACTCACAGTATTTGCAGCTCCTGCGTACGACTTCGTGGGTTGCTCTTGGAGGTTAAGTGACGGATTCATCTTGAGTTTGGCTGGTACTGCTTTATTCATGTGGATACGTTGAGCCAGCCGGCAGGCCGGCCAGAGAAACGCTGTACACTGCTTGGAACACTGATAGCACTTTAAATAACACTGTTAGGTAATATTAATACTGAAGTGTTTTGGTTCGGAGATACAGTGTATCGGTAAGCTGATAGAGCGCAGCAGTAGTTGTTGCCTCTACCGCTGTCGAACTACGACTGTATACCTAATCTAGTTTAAGAAAGAAACAATATTTCTGATAAGTTTCAAAAATGTATATTGAAGATCCATTTATAATGGTTTGATGTTCTATTTAAATGGGTTTTAGAGATCACTTCTGCAAGCACCTACAAATTATACCACAAACAACCACTGTTAGATGTAATTTTGATCAACAAAATGTGGTTCAGTATTTAGCAAAAAGATAATATTTTTTGTGTAACTCGTAGGTGTTATTAAAAAGGCATTGTATACTGTCAGTCAGGGATCATAATATACTGTAGATGTGTGGTAATAATTTTGCAAGGGTTGACGGAAATAATAGCAATAAGTTGCAAGAAAGAAAAGGACTTTAGAAAACGTCACAAATATGAAAAATTCTGCACTATATTGTAACACCAATAGTTTCTACAAATAACAATTTTAAGGATAAAATCAGAAGGATTTAAAATATTGTGAAAATAGTAAAATTCGTATTATAAATAGATTCTATGCTACATAACTCATTTTGGAAAAAGTAGGCAGCAAAAAGAAAGACAGGGAAGTATGACAAAACGCACTAATAAGCAGTATCAGAATTAACCTTTGGCAAGGTAAGGGATGTGTAATACATAGATCTGATCGATATGCAGGCCAATCATAGCACTCCTGCGTCCCACAAACTTAACGAATTAGATATAACCAATTAAGTGCTTAATTATATGGTATTAATCTACACCTCTATATCAACGCTTTAGTTATTTACTTAATGAAAGTTATTAGATAATAGGTTAAACGAACTGGTGTATATTGGAAAAACAAACTTATCAAATATGTTTACAAGCTATTACACTAATACTGTTTACCAGTTATTATACTAATTATTATTTTGTGAAACTGTTTCTCAAATGTATTGTTATCATAGGTATATGACGTATTATATCATGAAAATTCTGTAATGATTTAGCAGCCAGTGAAACCTTTATTAACGTCACTTGTTTTCAAAGAAAGATTTAACTGATACAATAAACCGAGTATATTGCAAAAATACGAATGGCTGGAGAAACCGTTTTAGGATTAGGATAGCACGTATCTTAATAAATCACTCAGTTAATAGTGATGAATAATGGAATAAGGGGGATTAACATCTAATGGAGTGGAAGATTAGTGATGTAGCTCATGGTGAATGAGGGTCGGACTCACAGAAAGTGCCGATTACGAAATCCGTCTTCAATGCATGGACAGGCTCTGAAGCACTCGCGAAGCAAATCGAAACAGAATGAACGTAACGAGCGGGAACTTAGCACTTGAGACCTTAGAATGAGGCTCTGAATGAGCAATTCCCCGCCATTGTCAGCGGGTAGGACGGCCCCCCGAAGGTGCGAATCGCGGAGGAGCGGAAAAGGATGGGAAATTTATTCACTGAATGATCGATAAGTAATTACGGGTGCGTCAACTGCTAAGGTCGTTAGCCTCGTAAGTGTAGTGCATGTTTTTGCTCTGGAGGTGGCTGTGACTTTCCTCCGCTGGACGGTGAGATCCGACGCCGAACTACCTGTCGAGTAACGATTTTTCTCAGTCAGGTATCTCCCATCAGGAGATCTCCCACCGCCCCAGCCGAGACAAGCTCGAAACTCCCGTCCGGTTTCCCAGCAGGTGCGGTAATGTAGTGCATGTAAGTGTAAGCGGAGAGGATAGGACACGGAAGGGGAAGGAGGGATTGCGTGCGGTCCGCGGCCCGTTTCTTAGGCATTTGCCTGATGTTGATCGGTGAAACCATGCAAAACTACCGATCAGAGCATCGGGCAGCTAGAATCCTCCTCGAGACAGCGACTGAATTCGACCTAACTAGCTACTAGTTTCAACAATCCTGCCACCTTCGGAACTCGAACCTAGGGCCTTCCGGTCAGAAGCACTGCAATACGTCAGTTGATGCCCGGAGCCATCTCTAAGGCAGGCAGGGAGGGTGTGGCTGCAAGCGTCATGTGGTGGTCGCGGTCACTGCCACCTCCACCGCCGCCGCCGCCGAGGGCCCCGGGCCAGTGGGTGGGAGCGGGGTCGCGGTGCCCACCGCAATCTCGCTGATGGGCCGGCCGACTGGAGCCGCGGGCGGCCGCCCCGGGCGACAAGGAAGGGGAGGCACATACGCGGAATGCGTGAAGGCAGTGACGCATGCGGAGGGGAGAGCGAAGGATTGAGAGTGTGGGCGATGGAGGTAGAAGAGAGGGGAAATAGAATGGAACGGCACGGGACAGAACTGAATGAGTCGGGACGTTACTGGGACCCAAAAAGGACAGGATAATACAGGGGTGGGATGGGGCAAGATAGACCGGAATGGGACGGAACGGAACCGGACGGGACGGAGACAGGACAGAGATGGAAAGGGAGATGTGGCAGGAACAAAATAGAGATGGATCAGGAATAGGACGGACGGATAGGACACAGGATGGAGATGGATCGGAAATAGGGTATAAATGGATCGGAGACATGTTAAGGATGAATCAAAGACGGAATGTGGATGAATGAAAGACGGATTATGGATAGAGGTGAATCAAATATAGGGATGGAGGTGGAGAACATGATAAGATGGGAGTGGAATGCGGGTAAGACCGGTAAGGGCCAGGAAAAGACGTGCATGTGCCGGGGACAAGACGGTAGCGCGGGTAGGGCCGAAAGGAACGGTGTGGGCAACGCCTACGGGGAGTACCGCCATGTTAGTTACGTTTCCTACCGCAAGGGTCTAAACGAAATCACGCACTTAGCAACAGTATCCAAGGTTCCGACAATTTAACAAGATGGTTGGTATCATCAAATCAAAACTGCATGTCAATTTCACAACTTGGTTGGCGCCATTTCATAATTGGAAGAGTGAATATATAACTTTTTTACATACCGTTGGTTTCGTTGTTGACCCGATATATATGCAATCATCAACATTATCATTGCGTTCTTGTTTGTGTTTATTCAAATTCTCGTTCCTTCAAAACTAAACTAACAGTGTTAATGAAAAATCATATTTTTTCGTATTTGTATCTCTTGTATAATTTTACATAAGCAGTTTAGACATTATTTGTTTCTTTCAACTTTTTATACATGATACCCCATTGATTTTTTTATTTGAATTATATATCTGTTTTATTTTAACATTTGTAAGTATTATTACTTCTAATTTTTATGTTTGTACCTTTTTCTGACACAGATTGTACGCTCATTAAATTATTATTATTATTATTATTATTATTATTATTATTATTATAATAATAATAATAATAATAATAATAATAATTTATATTCCAATACTTATTTTATTTCGAAGATCAAATAACATCGGAGAGAAGGTCAGGTTAATCCTCGCATCAGTAACGGACAGTAGATACATCAATTCGCGTCCTGCATGTCAATACATCGCAAATGAGCAGCTGGCACTAAACTACATAATGCAGCTAATTTACAGCATAATACACTCTGAGCCACGATCAGATAATGGATGGGCCAAACCGCGAGGAGGGGGTAGAGAGAAGGAAGTTGTGGGAGAGGAGTAAAGGAAGACAGAATACAATGAAGGCGGTGAAGTTCGTTGCTTAGGCGATAGATTGATGCTGGAAATGGAGAAGCAATACCTCTGAAATTCGGACAAAGATCCGGAAATAATTTATGTGAATCACATGAAATACCCATAGAAACATTGTTCTTTAAGTCTTTAAGTGGATACATAATACATTTTATTGAGCTACGTCGAAAGCCCTTCCTTCTTCATCTCCTGTTTCTTTTTCATAATCATCATCATCATCATCATCATCATCATCATCATTATTATTATTATTATTATTATTATTATTATTATTCCTCTAATTCACGACTAAAAATGTTTTGAGTCGGTTGAATATAAAATCTAGATTGCGAGCAGCTTCCTAAGGAGCAAATGTCGTGCTAAGGAGCGACTGTCGGTGCCTCTACAATAGTTTGTGCAAAAGGTGGGCAGTTCCAAACACAGCAATTTCTTGCACTTCCCAGTCTTTTGGGAACCTGGTGACCTGGGAGTTTAGCCAAGTTCTCACACAAATTTTGTCGGAACAAATCCTAGACCTCCGATAAGTACCGGGACGACCTGCGCTTTTACGCCTCACATTCAGCTGATCTCGACTTCCAAACTCTTATGAGCAGGACGTTTCTCTGCGTCCTTGGTTTCGGCGTTTTGATCGCACGGCACAGCCATGTCTACATGTAGACATGTTTATTTATTTATTTATTTTTTATTTTTATTTATTTTACGTCAAAAAACAGTTAAAAACTGCGTATGACGTGCTATGGGGAAAATGTTTTTTCTCATGTTTTTTCTCAAATCCCGAATAACAATATCCGGTTTGTTTGCGACTACCGTGCGACCATTTTGAATTTGTTGGTCGTGCACACTGTCCAACAGACGTCACCGGTTTTGGTGAGTGTCCATACCACTTGGAGCATGTGTTTGGAACTTCGAGGGCGGTACAGAGCTACCAGTGGAGGTAACTACACATCCTGTCGTGTCTTTTCAAGAATTCGGTCTTTGCTAGAATTGGACAAGCTGACACAATATGATCAATGGTTTCTACTTGTTCGTGTTAAATGCGGCATTTATCATCTTGGGATATTTTAATAACCGCTTTGTCATCATCATCATCATCATCATCTCACATTATTATTTTATCTTTTTTTTCCCCTTTCCTCCCTTTCGCAATCTCGTACGTAATGCTCTTATTCATGTAGCAGGTCAATATTGTGGGGATCACCGCAGCTTAATGCGTTCAATGCATGATCGTCCAGCGGGTTGCCTCATAAAAATCGATGTCAGGGGTTTCCACTGCTGAGCCAGTATTATTATTATTAGATTATTCAATTTCAATTTGTAATTTTCTTTAGATTTGAAATTCGAATACTCAGCGAGTCTTGAAAATATTTTGTCTCGGAAATCTCCTTATTGTCGCGGATTTGTTTCTCCATGAAATCTATCCGTCTCTTACAATTAGCATTTTCGGTGTATTTTAACTTTATTTCAACTAGCTGAAATAACCCGTTGTGCTCCAGGTACATATTTATCACAATCTATCAACGAAAAAGAGAGAGAGAGAATCGCATGAAGGTCCTACGTATGGGAGTTTACGTTAGAAATAATATTGATTCTCTCTCCTTGGCGGAATTAAATGTGAATTCCGTCGAAAATGTTTTCGAAATTTCGGTTGTACATCTTACTTTGCTAAAAGTGATAATACTCTGCATCTACAAACCTCCAACAAAGAGCCTGCAGATTATATTTTTTTCTTAAAAAAACTGGAGATAACACTTAACAAAGTCAGCAATCGCTCTTTTGAATCCATTGTTGTATGTGGAGATTTTAACATTGATTTTCTGGTGGAATCTTGCGAGAAATACAATTGTCTCAATTTAATTAATTCCTTCAATTTAGACATTACAATTAATGTACCTACATAGATCACACAAAATTCTATTAAGGCAATTGATCAAATTATAATTAACAAAACTACTACTCGATATGAAGTTGAAACAAAAGATTTAGGATACAGTGACCACGATGCACAAATTCTTACCATTATAAGAAATGCGATCACTGACACAATAAGTAATACACGCATGACTAGATTGTTTACTAAAAGTAAAATAAAATTATTCTTTGATTACTTGATGCAGGAGTCATGGCAAGCAGTTTATAATACTGTTAATACAAATGACAAATATAATTCTTTTTTTTTTCAACTCTTTCATTTAATTTTAACACTTGCTTTTCTCTTCAAAAAAGAAAAAATAAATATTTCACGGAAAAGCAATTCTTGGACAACACAAGGGATTAGGACATCTTGTAAAAACAAGCGAATTCTTTTTTTCATTTCTAAACGTCATAACGTATCTCAAGATTTCCTTATCTACTTTAAAAAATACAAATCATTGTTCAGAAATGTCATAAGGCAGACTAAAATCATCAAACACAATCAGGATATTTTGAACTCAAATAAAAAAACAAAAGCAACGTGGAATATAATAAAAAATACGACCAAATCAACTAAAAACCCTGTAGAGAATGTTGTTTTAAAATATAACGATATAAATGTGAACGATCCGGCAACAGTGGCTAGTCTCTTTAACCAATACTTTTCGAGAATTGCTGCCGATCTCACTAAGGATCTTCAGCCACAAAATTCAATAACAGTTCACTCAAACTTTTAAACACGATGTTCGTTTCCGAAACTTCTTCCCATGAAATTCTCAAAATAATCGGTAAACTAAAAAATAAATATTCGTCCGGTTTAGATGAATTCTCGGATTCTTTGTTAACAACCTGTGCGTATGCCATGATACACCCGTCAACTTACATATTTAATGCATTCTTATGCACTGGAACGTTTCCAGATATTTTCAAAAGAGCTAAAATTAAGCCGCTCTTCAAAAAAAGGCAACAAAAATTAAATTCAAAATATCGGCCCATTTCTCTTCTATCAGTTTTTTCAAAACCATTAGAGAGACTTTTTTACGTACGAATGGAAACCTTTCTCACTAAACACGACGCGCTTTCAGATTGCCAACATGGATTTAGAAAATCAAAATCAGCGGACACAGCCATATTTTCTTTTCTTAAAGATGTCGCCTCATCATTGGATCAAAACGAGGCACCTATTGGATTATTTTTAGATCTCTCAAAAGCTTTTGACGTCATTGATCATGACATTTTACTTTCCAAATTACCTTTATATGGAATCCGTGGTATTTCTCTAGATTGGTTATGTTCGTACCTTAAACAAAGATCTCAAAGAATGGAAATACCTTACTGGAATGATGGAACATTACGTACGCACCTTCCGACTCTTTACCCATTGCACATGGAGTTCCTCAAGGATCGATTTTAGGCCCTATTCTGTTCCTACTTTACGTAAACGATATGCCCTCGACGATTTGAAACGGAAGAACAGTTCTCTTTGTGGATGATACGAACATCCTTTGCAAGAAAGAAACCGTGAATATTACAATATCAGATGCTTCAAATTGGTTTCCAAATAACAAATTAATAGTAAATCAAAAGAAAACGATTTTAATGCAGTTTTATATTTCAAACAAACAATTCTGTGCTCCATTGAAAATGAACGGTGTACCATTGACTGATGTTAAGGCAACAAAATGTTTAGGTCTCTCAATTCAATCAAACCTTAAATGGAACGTCCATTTAAATGAATTGAACACAAAATTAAGTTCATTATGCTACACGTTCAGAATTCTTGGAAATTCAGTCAGCCTTCATACTTCTCGTTGTGTATATTTCGCGGATGTTCATTCCTGCCTGAGATATGGCATAATATTCTGGGGAAATACATCTTATAGCTCTCAGACTTTTAGATTACAAAAAAGAATTCTACGAATAATAACTAAATCCCACCTACGTGATTCTTGTAAGCCTCTCTCCATTAATCTAGGAATTTTACCATTACCTTGCCGGCGACCCTTCGGTCCGAGATCACTACGACACTATTGCTTTAGCGATCTCGGCCACTGTGCCAACATAGATACTTCATGCTCGATGTTTTAACGTTATTTTATACTTGATTTATGGATAAAGAAATTTTATAATCACAATGCTGTAAAAGTTAAAATATGAAATAATAACTGATTTTGTACTACTTTCATTTAGCACACTATTCCCTGCCCGAGATGATCCTGATGATTTTGTATTTCCTTCGTCTTCCATCGTATTTTATACATGTCGAGGCGTTTTATAACTATTTTTATTATAAATTAATATGCACGCCACTGTCAAATTAAAGTTTTCTGCGCACGAACTTAGTGTTTGAGATAAGTAAATAAGCTTTAAAATATCGATGTTTAAAAACATTGATGGTTTTTGGTCGATGTTTCGCAACATCGATCTTTTGTTGCCGATCTCGCATCACTAGCGTCCTTCCCTTCCCCGTCTCGCCCCTTCCAACCGACCACGAGCACTCCGCATTTGTCCACTTCCCTCCAGGGCCTTGGAACTCTTAGAGACAAAGCTGGAGGGTGCTACTATAGGAAGCGCTAGTGTCGCCGAGTACAGATGTCGGTTAGCTTCGCCAACCTCTGCACAAAATTGGTTAATTTACGAGAAATACGAAAAGTGTCTTTTAAACGTTCAATTGGTTGGTTGGTTATTAGTTTTTGATTGATTGGTTTTTTCGTGTTTCCGGGCGCGTCAACTGCTTTCGTCATTAGTCCCGTAAGTGTAGTGATTTTTTTAAATCTAGGGAGATGGCAGTCAGTGATCTTCCCCGCCGGATGGCGAGATCCGGCGCCGACCTACCGTCGGCTAGTGAGGTTTCCCCCTAACCAGGACTCTCCCACCAGCGGGGCACCGCCGCAGCCGGGACAAGCTCTAAGCTCCCGACCGGTGTCCCAGAATATGTTAGTGCAGTGCAAGTTAGTGTAAGTGTTTGTATGAAAGAGAGGATAGCACAAGGAAGAGGTAGGAAAGATCGCGCGCGGTTCGTGACCCGTTTTGTAGGGTACTTCTCCGGCATTCGCCTGGTGTTGCTCGGAGAAACCATGGAAAATTACCGATCAAAGCAGCCGGCCGCTAGAATTCTCCTCCAGACAGCGACTGAATTCGACCTAGCTGTAAAGTCAGTGTCGAAAATCCTGCTGCCGTCAGGACTCGAACCTAGGACCTCCCGGTCAGAGGCGCTGCAGTTACATCAGTTGATGCACTGAGCTACTGCTTCCGGTTTGGTTATTAGTGATTCTGGGCTTGTCAACTACCAAGATCGTTAGTCCCGTAAGTGTAGTACATGTTTTTCATTGGGAGGTGGCGGTGATTTTCCCCTTGGATGGCGAGATTCAGCATCGGCCTACCGTCGGTTAGCGGGATTTTTCCCAACCAGGTATCTCCCACCAGCGAGGCACCGCCCCAGCCGGGACAAGCTCTAAGCTCCCGACCGGTCTGCCGGCGTGTGTGTTAGTGCAGGAGTTGGACAAGATAGAGGAGGATGGAGAATAGGACAAAAGAGAGTAAGGAAACATCGAGCGCGGTGTGCGGCCCTTTTGTTAGGGTACTGCTCTGGCATTCGCCTGATGTTGATCGGAGAAACAATGGAAAACTACCTACTCTAGAATTCTCCTCCAGACAGCGACTGAATTCGGCCTAGCTGACAAACTAGTGTCAAAAATCATACCACTATCGGGACCGAGGACCTCCTGATCAGAGGCACTGCAGTGACATCAGTTGATATACTGAGCCACCTCAATCGGTATATATTCAATTATTCGTAATCTATATCTATTCTAATATAAAGAGACAAGGGCGTTGCGTACCAATACAATACAGATGACACTTTTGTCCTAGTTTCCTTTGCAGGTCAAGAGTCCTACAAGCAATATTTTACAACAATAAACCTTGATATATTTACAAAATAATTACTTTTCTGGAGTTTTTCGCCTAGCATTACATCACATAATCAAGAGCGCATCAATATGTTTAGCTGTGCGCCACTAGAGGATGACGACTGAGATCCACGATTGAATTCACCAGTGAACATAATTGCATATATATATATATATATATATATATATATATATATATATATATATATATATATATAACTGTTTATTTTCACTGTCAATTGTCTTATCCTAAATAATTCTGGGTTTTCTCCGCTCTATTAATAAAGATTACTTGGACATTGATTTTAATTGCTTCTAGGCGTGAATGTATTAGATGTGCCGTACATATACAATGATTGAAAGAAATCATTTTCTGAATTGCAAAACTTACTTATCTTTTCCTAAGGTGTGTATGTCCGTTGAAAACATGGGAGCAAAGAGCGTAAATGGTTGAAGCAACCGAGGATCAGGGACTGCAGCGCCTGCCGCCGAGTGTAGCACGCGAGAGCAAGATAGAGCTGGGGAGGGGGAAGGGGACGCGAGCTGCGTAAAGTTAGCTCCAGCGCGGGAGCCACTGTAAATTACTCCGGGGGACGAATAGTGCAGTTGACTGCGTGAAATCTCACCGGTATAACATTGACGCACAAACATTTCCGGTCGTTAATTAAATCTGTACGGCAAATTAGTTGCATGCACAAGTTGCTTGCTGCTCAAAGACATATCACTGCTGTTTGTCTATTTTCGGAGATAATTAAATTGTTAACCCATTTCTACTACGTAATAGAGCTACATAAAATGTACTAAAATTGCTTTAATCATAAAGCATTAAAAATGTATTTTTGTCGATTCCCGCTCTCACACATTTCAATCTATTTCATCTCTTCGATTCTTTGCGAGAACAGGTTCCGGAATTAATGGGCTATCAAAAGGCAATATTAAAGCCTTTGCGTTTAGCTCCAGAAATTTTTCTAGAATTCTTTTATTAAATTTGTTTCAAAATGTATTTCATTTAATTATATGTTATTGAATATTGTTTTACTACAAGGTAAGTTTCAATAATCTCAAATGAATTTTTTCTACACTTTTTATCCAACGTGCTCTCACCCTTAGCTTACTAGGTCCGTCCTTATTCGAGAGTAAGTAATTCTTGGTTTGGTATTTAATCATAACGGATAAACGTATTCGGAGAGAATATGGTTAATATTCCAGTTCTGAATCCAAAATGTTGATTCAAACACGCCAGGGTCTGATTCACAAACGATTGGATTCACTACATACTGCATCATTGCATTCACTTGTTGGAAATTAAATTGCAATGCAACTGCTCACAAACAACATATTAGCATTTATAATTAACTCAAGAAACTCGGCAATGCTCGGGCTTTTATTTATCACTATCATCTATTAGATACCCAGCGTACATGGTGTTACCCGGAATTTGCCAGAAGATGCTTCTCACTAACATCAGTAATTGAACTTTATATGTTTAAGTGAAAAAAAGTACTCATAAAATTTACAATTTTTATTGCAGAAATATTTTAATTACCTAACAACAAACTGAAGAGACCATTTTTTTCCGAATACTTATTTGTGGCAATCTATTAGGAAAAGTAACTTCACTGTCCCCCATTCTGCTTACTTACGGTCTACTCCGCCTCTTCCGGAGTAGCTTTCCCGTTCCGTCCCCTCTCACTCAACCCCACCCTGCCACGTCCCAACCACCCAGCTTCACCCTCGCCCTGTTCTTCACTCGTTATCTAACGCAAGTTAATGACGCCATAATAGCACATACTCTCTCCATTATTCGTACATACTCTCTCGCATTAACTCTTGTACTTTTCGTAAATTCAGGGAGTTCACCGAAAATCGACCTTGCAGCATTTTTATACGCTAACAACGCACTATCCTAGAAAAATAAAGAAAATGTTTTCACCCTTTTTGGAAAAAAAATTGTTTTTAAAATTAACCATCTTCACAAAATTGTCCACATTTACGCAAATTTCGTGAAAACTATACGTATTTCGAAAAAAATGTACATTACCTCATTTAAAAGTATAAATTTGTATAATAGATTTCATTAAAAAACGATCTTAATACCTGTTTGAAATTCAAATTCAAAACCAAATCAAAATACCCGTTTGAAATGCCAAGGGCCGCGATATCAGCCAGATCTATCGGGGAATATCAATTTTGGTGAATATCCTTTGGTGAATCCTTTGGTGAAGCGTCTAGAGTTGTTCACAAAATAGCAGAGACGTTGAGACGAACTGGCCACTTCTTCGGCCTTTAAACCACTTTTTCGGTGTACAGGGCCCATAAATCATGAATTCCGACTACACAACATGTCATGTCAACATAAGTCATTTACTACATATAAGAAGAAGATTCCACTTTTTCAGTGCGCTCACACCTTAGAATACGAGTTTTTTGACGGAAAATAGCCGTTTTCTACAGCATTACAATACTTCCTCTTTAGTACGTAAGTAGTATGTGAGAAAGCAAAGCTACCAAATAACTTCTCAAATTAACTTAACAAGTCTGAACTAAAACTAATCTTAAAAACTTACAAATTGTCTTTTAGACAATTAAAAAACTTATAACGCGAGATAAGAGTGATTCCCGACTTGACAGCATTTTTTATATTATTTAAAAAGCCTCGTTGCTTCTATTTCTCCCAATCCTGGAAAATCAGCGTTTACACTCATCGTCATTTCCTTCGAATACTCATTTCTTCTGCCTCTATTACACTTGCCACTGTCAAACATACTCTCTTCAATTTCAGACTGAGTAGGAAAAATGTTTATTTGCAACCAACAGCTTCCTTTATGCTGGATTCAGACAGTGAAAACAGCCAAAACTAGTATTCGATTTGCTGTAGCGGTGTGAACGTTTATTACTAATTGCACATGCGATTCACTTAATCAGGAAACAGTTCACTCTAATATTTCCCTGTTTTTATCAAACACGTTAATTTTATAAGCTATACTAACTTTGTTGGGAGAACTAGATTTTTTCTCGGTGTATTCTCAATTATTCCTTCAACACCGAAAGATACAATTCCACTCCCGATAATCATAAAGCATATTTTCCTCCAAACATTATTCATGTTATCACAGTTTTAGCATCAAAACGTACAACACTCACAATATTTCACTATCGCTCGTGCAACTCACAATATATGTTCTCCGCAGAACAATAATTATGCTTAATGTACTACAACTAAACTAAGAACCATTTCACATTGAAGCAAAATAAACATTCTTACCCCATAAATTATACAAAAATACTATTTCCAACTTATAATAAACAAATATCGTATATGTGAAGAAAATATGTCGAAGAGAATCTGCCACTTACAAATAGAAACAGTTCACATTAAGCAATTGAAGGTAAAATAAACCATCAGGGTTAAAATTCATGTCCAATAGTTTCAATATTATTTGTAGTATTGGGTATCATTAAATAATTCTTCCATTACAAGTTATACTTCTATTAATTGTATCAAGATTGCCTCACGTAGACACTTCTCTCAGCTTACTTGCTTCATATTTTGATTTTAATAATGAGCATAGACTTCGTATACACTCGAAAAAAAGTATAATGTTGTAAATACAAGCATATTTGGGTATGCCATTTTGAATCCAATTACGATATTTTTGATTCTTGGTCACCCAAAAGAATTCATACCAAATTTGGGAGCAATTAGTTCAGTGGTATATTTGTTTGTACTTCACCTTTAATAGTAAGCAATTTCACTTTTATATAACAAAAGAAGCTACAACTGAGAAACTGATGAACTTGTTAAATTTAATTAAAGTCATATAGCTTCGAACGTTTTAAATGTGTGTCTGTAATTATTCATGAGTGTGTTACTGATTCGTAGTAGATGGCTGATATCCAATTCCCGCTACCACTATAAATCCCGCCAGCGCAGAAAATCGATTCCCAGCCATGTGGTATTGAGATGGGAGAAGGTCCTGATCATTCTTATGCAAATGACGCCATCTGCACTTGAAGCCACTTGGAATACAACACCTGTCAATATTTACTGGGCCAATCGCTTCGCTCTCGTAATTCTTGATGTCCTCAGGGTTCGATAAATATTATTTCACATTTTGCGCCTTCGCCTACCGTTACTGATCATTTACAGGGCGAATTCATTTTCGCGTTTCAAAGATCATAAGTCCGACGATGAGTAAAAAGAGCAAACTAAAATGAAATATATTTTATACCATGTGAGTACCACGTGGAGAAAATATTTCTGTTAGTTCTCATGAGAACTTTTCAGCTGACTGTTAAGGAAATAATTACTTTTATGAACATCTTATGTACTAATATCATACGCTTTGATTTGCTTTGTGTGTTTTAATCCTTAAATATAAAATAGTTTTTTTTCAAAATACGATTATTAAAATTAGAATCTATAAGAAGATTATGAATGTAATAGAAACTAATTAAATTAAATTGATATAACCAGGAATACAAAAGTTACAGATTGGCGGAGAAAGTATGCAAGATATTAAACTGCACAAATTTCTAAGAATCATCTCTCCAAGCTTTAAGTGGAATGCAATTTTTGGTGCAAAATTATTTTAAACAAAAATTTTAAAATTTTTCATTTCATTCGTCGCATCAATAACTTATTTTATTGAAGAAAACGTAGTCTTATACTGCCCTGCGATACCCATTAACTTATATACATATATTAGTTAATGGGTATCACAAGACAATATAAGACTACGTTTTCTGCAATAATATATATATATATATATATATATATATATATATATATGTGTGTGTGTGTGTGTGTGTGTGTGTGTGTGTGTGTGTGTGTGTGTGTGTGTGTGTTTTATAGAGACTCACAGCAAAAACATCTACACGAAAATAATATATTTACCGCAAAGAATAAGTGTCACAGTCCGTTACACAATGTGGTGAAGTTTTCAACAGCGATTTTGCAGCGTCCGGATGGCCGAGCCGGCGAGGCCGGTGGGTGCTACGTAAATGCATTTTGCACATTCAAATTTGCTGCGTTTTTATATCAGTTCTTTCGGCTGCAGCTATTCCACACAGGTGAGCGAGCACGCGTGCGGACGCGTGGATCTAGTCGTTAAACTGAGCGCTATTTAAAAGCCTTTTACCTCGTGCGAGTGGTTATTGCAACGTGTAATTATTTTGCGAACATTTTATCTGCAGAAAAAGCACGCACCAAGGTTATTTCTGTTGTGCTTTTAGCCTGTTAGCATATGATTTTGTAGTTCATGCGTATAAAATGTTGTGAATTTACGATCCTGAAGGGTTCATCAAACTAGTTCGTTTATGTTACTTTGTGGTTCTCTTTTCTAATTAATTACGCAGTATTTCAGATATAAAGATCAATATAAAAATTACGAGCATAAATATAGAAATCACAAAAATCAATAATGAAGTCTGGAGGAAAGTGTGAATGTTCAAAGTGAAAAAGATTGAATTAACGGAGTGATGATGAGGTCATGAAATAAGTGTGCCTGAAAAGGTTAGCTTTTATCTGGAAGTTCCTGATTAAACATTTATGATGATAAAGGTAACTGACAATGGTTGTGATGTCAGTGAACGTAACGATGGTGAATGGACAATGTCTTGTGTTATCTCCTTGTATTTGTGACGATAAATACGATTGCCATCAATATGTCTATGAAGATTGGTAATTAAATGACAAATTTTACGAGAACGACTTACAAGGCCAGCATCCAGGGGTTGGGAACAGCGGAATTAAACGAATCTCGGAAGCAGGAAATCATCCCTATCCGGTTCACACAGCAAATTCACGTGTTGCAATAACCCCACGTTAAACCAACCAGCGTTAAAAAAAACTCATGAAAATGGCGAGTCACTGGGCTGAGCAGGCCCTGGTAAAATGTCTGATGGTACCGTTGGTCGGTCGAGCACTGAAAGTTTCTTGAGAATATCCTGGCTGCGGTAAAATATTCGACACTTCGTATTGCAATCGACTGAGCTATTTAATCTGATAGTGTGAGATCAAATTACTTGCTCGACAACTCGTTTCAACGATATTTTTAGCGTTTTATTCAAATATGGTCATGAGGGCCTTGAATTATATATATATATATATATATATATATATATATATATATATATATGTGTGTGTGTGTGGCCGTCATGAATACATCCATGTGAACCTCACATACAAAACTAGCTGCAGATTCATGTATTTTTAATTTCCTTTTCTCCAACTGTGGATGCCTTCGGCTGTATTCCTAATGTTCGCTGAAGGTAACGATAATTTTTAAGTAGTCAGAATACAGTTGTTATAGACGCTGTTGGGGATAAATTAGGCGATGAGAACGAATGAATTATTGGCAAGTTGATCGATATCTAGGAGTAACATGATAGTGAGGTTGTCGCAAACCCGGAGACTGCGGTCAGAGTTTTTAATACACCACACAACACACAATAAAAATAAAATCTTGGTTTGCCACTGAAGTCCCTTACTCATCGGTAGCTCTGCAGATAGAATACATACATATATATTTAAGGTGACTTTTCAACCACTACATCATACAGCGAGCACTGTAATTGCCATTATTTTTGTTTGTTTTTTTCACTGTCGTATAAACGGTAGAGGACATGCATACTGTATACGCACACACGGAAACATCCATGCCTCTGGCGGTATTCAAACCCGCGACCCTTCAATTTGGTGTTGGTTGGTTAGTGATTCCGGGCGCGTCAATAGTTTAGGTCATTAGTCCCTTAAGTGTAGTGCATGTTTTTCCTCAGGATATGGCAGTTATCTTCCCCCGCTTAATGGCGGGCCTTGTCGGCTAGTGGGGTTTCCTCCTAACCCCTCTCTCACCAGCGGGGCACCGCCAGGGCAAGCTCTAAGCTCCCGAGGGGTCTCCCGGAATATGTGGTAGTATAGTGCATGTTAATGTAAGTGTGTGTGTGTAAGGGGAGAGGACAAGACAAGGAAGAGGAAGGAAAGATCGCGCGCGGTTCGTGGCCCGTTTGGTAGGCTGGCATTCGCCTGGTGTTGATCGGAGAAACCACGGAAAACCGGAAGCGACCTCGTATAACCAGGTCGGCTTAATATTTATATTTATCAGTGTGTGGTAACTGTGTGTGCACGGGGTGGGTTGCAGGTCTGGCGGCGCTGCTGGCGCGTCCGGCGGTGAACGAGGTGTACCTGCTGGCGGTGGCGTACGCGGTGCTGGCGACGTTCGCGGCGCTGACGCTGGCGCTGGGCGCGGCGGCGCCGATGCCCCGCTGCGTGTACGTGGGCTACGCGCTGCTGCCCGTGCGCCTGCGCGACGCCGCCGCCGCCGGCGCCGCCCTCACCGCGCTGCAGCTCGCCGCCATGGTGTACTGGGCGCGCGCGCGCTCCCCCGACGCGCCGCTCTGGCCGCAGGTACAGCTCCCTGCGTCTTTACGACTGACTGTGTGTGTGTGTGTGTGTGTGTGTGTGTGTGTGTGTGTGTGTGTGTGTCTGTCGGGTATTGATGGGAAATTTTACTAAAACCTCGACTCATCGATGTCTCGATACATCGTTAAAGGGAATTCGATGTCGATGAAAACATTGATGAGGAAACATCGATATTTTAATTATAGACTTATAAACATGCCATTTTCCTATCCATTTTTAATTAAAGGACGTAAAATGGGTTATATTTTATTGTTGGATTAACAGCATGTCAGTAGCATATAAAAATTGTCATCGAATGTAAAGAATAATAATAACAATAAAGAACATCGTGTTTTGCTAACGATGTCGAGTTTCACTGTCGATTCAGGCAATGACATGCCTGGCGATTAAATACATTCTTGACACGAACAGCTCGCAAACTTTCTCTGATTGCACAGGCGAAATGTGCTGCGTGATAAAGAGGATGATGCAAAACAACGATATTGCTGTGAATTGCTGCTACTCTACAAGTGCTTAAACCCGTTTATATTAAAAAAATAATTAAAATAACAAAATATCGATGTGAAGAAAACATCGAAAGCATAATATCGATGTTAATATACAGATGTTTCTGGTGGAAAACATCGATGTTTTAAAAGCATCGATTTTTTTGCCATCCCTACTGTCGGGTGAGTACCCCGACGCGCCGCTCTGGCCGCAGGTACAGCTCCCTGCGTCTTTACGACTGACTGTGTGTCTGACGGGTATTGATGGCAAATTTTACTAAAACATCGACTCATCGATGTCTCGATACATCGTTAAAGCGTATTCGATGTCGATAAAAACATTGATGAGGAAACATCGATCTTTAAGACATCGATATTTTAATTATAGACTTTTAAACACGCCATTTTCCTATCCATTTTTAATTAAAGGACGTAAAATGGGTTATATTTTATTGTTGGATTAACAGCATGTCAGTAGCATGTAAAAATTGTCATCGAATGTAAAGAATAATAATAACAATAAAGAACATCGTGTTTTGCTAACGATGTCGAGTTTCACTGTCGATTCAGGCAATGACATGCCTGGCGATTAAATACATTCTTGACACGAACAGCTCGCAAACTTTCTCTGATTGCACAGGCGAAATGTGCTGCGTGATAAAGAGGATGATGCAAAACAACGATATTGCTGTGAATTGCTGCTACTCTACAAGTGCTTAAACCCGTTTATATTAAAAAAATAATTAAAATAACAAAATATCGATGTGAAGAAAACATCGAAATCTTAATATCGATGTTAATATATAGATGTTTCTGGTGGAAAACATCGATGTTTTAAAAGCATCGATTTTTTTGCCATCCCTACTGTCGGGCGACTACCTCGTCTTTTACCAGGGGGAATTCACCCCGGGGTGGGCACCTGGGCGTCAGCCTCTATTTTGGCCTGTGTGTGTGTGTGTGTGTGTGTGTGTGTGTGTGTGTGTGGGTGGGTGGGTGGGTGTGGGTGCGCGCGCGCCTACCTCGCACTTGACTTGTACCAGGGGGAATTCACCCTGGGGTGCGACCTAGTCGTCAGGCTCTACACGTAACCTCACGCATCACCACGCACAAATACGACGACATCCTGGTATCTGGGTCCCGCCACAATGAAGATTACCCTCTCGGTAACCTTCCCACTCAATGCCTGTGTCGGGTCATCCTGCCAGCTCAGAGCCACCAGCTTTCCAGGTCGGTTCCGGAGTCGCAACAATGCGCCACTCACAATGCGCAGGAAACAAGTCTCCTCCTCTACGCCCAGAGATTCAGGCCAATGACATGATGAAGCCAAGAGATCAACTAAGATCCGGGTGGCTCGGGGTCCCCTTCCCGTTTCCTAACTGCAATCCCCTTTATGATATATTTGAGTACCGCCGGAACCTAAGCAACCTGACGGGGATCATTGTCCACGCCTGCACATCTGCATGTGGGATCTGGAGCATTCCGAAGAACGTTCGTAAACATCGGACGTGTGTGTGTGTGTATATATATATATATATATATATATATATATATATATATTCCTACCTTCCAGCACGTGGGGAGAGCGTGATAGTATGAATGCTCGAGAAGCGAGCTTAAAATTCTCAAGAAGCAGGATCTTTTGGGTATGAGAAAGGTTTGAACCCTTGACACAATGAATCAGATAAAGTAGCAATAAAATGAGCATATATTCAATGATAAATTACAGTAGCACAAATATATAATAGGATTATGCATTTTAAATAGCTGGTCACTGAAAAAAAACAGAAAACATGGCAAAACAAAAAAATTGGCGTCACCTCGACAGCCTGAACACACTTTCACCAATTACAATTCACAATTTGCTCATTCCTCTTTCTGAATTTTTATCTACCACATTATTTTACTCTTTCTACTCTCTAGTTTTTCCGTACACGGCTATAAAAATGAGTTTTACACTTGTTCTAAGGTATCCCGTTCACAGGTGCTAGCCTTGGGCTTCGCACTCACTATATCATTGTGAACTTTAAAGAGAAAGAAAAAAATAAAACGTAACATACACGTTACTTAAATTTGACCCCTTTACATATCACAGAAAGCAATTGCTTTTAACACAATACAATAAACTATGACTTTTCCAGATAACATCACTGAACAACATATGAAAATCATGAATTATTTAAGTAAAATTGTACAAGGTATGGCCTCTGAATGAATTTAATAACACGTGCAGTAAATAAACTTGAAACTGCCACTCACATCTTCTCCCACCTATTCTGACCTTTCACCCACTATGAACACGAATTGTCGTGTATTTACTGCAATTCTCTTTCCCCAACTGATCGCTGCATAAAAGTTGCCATTTATTTTACCTCAACAGCTCCGCATCGCTCGCCTGTAGGTGACCTTGTGGATTTTCTGCCGCTCGCAGCCTCGCGTTGCAACCCGTCTTCGCTTGTTGTCCCATGATGTTACCAGTTTCCTTCCCTCCAGCTCTGGACTCCGCCATGCCTCCAATTTCCACACCCTTCTCCCGTTCTCCGGACTCGTACGATTCTCGTTCCAGTCCAAATCTTTCTCACCTACGCTTCTCTCTTCGTGGGGTCGTCCTTCTTCTTCTGCCTCGCCTCGTACAAGTTTGTTCGCGCTTCCAGCCTCGAATAATTAATGTTGCTGAAGTTATGCTTTAAATGTTCGGCCTACCTACCACACTTTGGGCGTGTGTGGTCTCAGCGTGCAATATGAGATGCTGGATTTAGTTAATGCCCTTCTGCGCGAATTTTACAAATTTGAAATTATTTCCAAGTCAAACAATTATTTCACTTGCTCTCTTTAATATTGTGAATGTTAATGCAAAGAATGTGTCGTGCACTCCACTTCTCAATTACATCACTTTCGTTGATACGTTTCTCAAGCTAACTTTTAACTACCAAGTTAAAGTAAACTCCTATGCCTTTCAAGTTACAATCGCCTTCAGAATTCAGTCTAGTCGCCGTCGCTGCTGCAATCATAGAGAGCTCCTCCGAGGCGCGCCGCAATACTTATGGTACTCGCGCCTGGGGAAATTTTTGGAGAGGTGAATATTGTCCTCTTTTTGTGACCTCCCGGAAAATCATTATTTGCTAGTTCGGGCGCCAGAGTTCGAAAAGCTGTGGGTAGATGGTGCATTTACAAGCCATCGCTCCGCCGCGTACTCGACTTCTTTCTGTTCGCGGGCTTCTGCTCGTAGCTGACGGAGGGGCTATGGGGTTGTCTAATCCCATGACGTCACAATATATATATATATAATATATATATATATATATATATGATGCGCTTAAGGTCGTCACATCTCTTTCACAAGGACATTTAAGTGAGGTAGTGGGGAAAACGGAGATTTTCTGCTCGGCATAGCCGACATAAATCGATTACTATATCTATCTCTGTGCACGCGAAAATGTACAAAATTGATTCCAAACGAACTGCGCAATCGTAGATGATCGATAGTGCTGTCAATTGCTGTAACACTTCGACTGCTCTTACTCGTTTCACTTTCCAACCAAATGGCGAGGTGCATTAAGTCGTTTTTCTCCCTTTTCGACCAACCCTGACTACGCAAATACTTTTCATTGTTTTTATCGTAAAAAACAATACACATTATGTGTGACGTACAGGGGAGAAGTATAATCGGCGCAAATTTTCATGAGCTCCAAATTCCGTACTCATTCTTTTACTATATTTAATTGAATTATTAATAAAGATAACAACAAAATGTGGATACGACATTCTGAATGGCAGAAATTATCCTTCCAGAGCATTAGAAAACTTTTGCATATGCAAATCATTTGCAGAGCTTTTTGTTGTTTTTTTTCTCCCTTTCAAAATTCAAAATTTATTGCTTGTTTATCCTTGAAAATAGATTTTATTGCATGGGAGTTTTTTCTCCCTTTCAAAAATTGAAAATTTAAGTAGTATATGACTAAGTGTAGGGATCACAAAATTTTGAAAATGTGCAAACAATTCACTTTTCCCCATAGCACGTCATACGCAGTTTTTAACTGTTTTTTGACGTAAAATAAAATAAAAAAAAATAAAATAGAGTTGATTTTATAATACTGCGGATAGAAGAACAACCAAAAACCCCCGACCCTACGCCTTTCGCAATTAGCAAAAACAGAGTTAAACAAAGCGTGCACATAGTTAAGCAAGTCGAGAATCAAAGTCAAAGAGTTATCTCAGCAATCGCTTAATGAATAAAGGAAAACTCGCAAAAATCTTAGTAAAATGAGAGGGGTCATTCATCCAGAAGTTGAAAAATAAAAGAAAATCGTCTCAAATACCCATAAATGCCAATCATAAAAATGAAACTGTTCGTGCACAAAAATGTATCTTATCATTGATCTTTTATCACCTTTTACTGGTTAGTGAATTATGAATATTAAAATCCCTCGCGTAAGTGGGATGAATGTTTGCACAGTGTAATTAAAATTTGGCGCCAAAAAGAACGTTTTTTTAATTGCCACTGGTAAAAAATCTGTTTGAGAATGTTGAGTGAGAATCTCAAATGAGATTTAATATTGGGAGCAGCCTCAGATCTCAAATATAAATATTAAATTTACTTATTACGATACGTACTAGTTCACGACGTGTTTAATAGAAATATACATAGAACACTGACGCTCATGGCGTCTCGCAACACTAGAGCTGAACCACCTCCTCAATTGCACTTATGATTTTTGACCACCTCGAACTTGGAATACACCAAAAGAATAAGACAGATTGACAGAGACAAAAAGGGGCAAAGACCATTCCTTAATCCACCTTGCATTTTCCTAGATTTAAAGTTTACACTCATCTCTCGATGGTTTTCGTACAAACGCAAAGAACCGCATTAAATCAATTTCTTACAGTCATGAGTCAATCCTTATCGTTTGCACTTTTTGCCTAACTTCTCCTCAAATTTTTCACTCTGGTTGCAGGTATACACTGCAGAATCTGGGCGTTATTGTATTTTCCACTCTATTTTATAAGATTCAGATGATTAAGTCTGCGTACAAGTCTCGCCAATAATTTTCACAATCTTCCAGATGAACTCCACCATTAAGCTCCGTGAGTGAGCGTGGCTCTCAAGTTACGTCTTGAAACAGCCATGAGCGCTAGATATCCACTGCGCTCTTATACAAAGGTTGACTCACGTACATGCTCACAACAGCGTGTTTGAGAATGTCATTTTTAGTGCGTCAAAACAGGATGAATGTTCGTTTTATTTCGTAACGCAAAACAGCTCTTGCTGTAAGGGTCGCCCATAAATTACGTAAAGCAAATTTCGAGTATTTTGAGTATCCCCTTTTCCCCCTGTAATGCGCACTAGAACTGCCTTAAATAATTACCTAACGCTTGCGATAACTTCCACATTTACAATAAGTAAAAATAAATTATATTAATAGTAAAACTATTTTTATTAATTTTATTTTTATTATATAATTACATTTATGGATTTAAATTCTGAATTTGTTGATAATGCTGACACCAAAAATAAGATTGAAAACAAGTTTTCAATGAAGGAAGATCGCACAGAATAGAAACTTTCTGACAAGCCGTGCACACGCCGTCATAGATGAAGCATGGGTGAGAATCAACTGCGCTATTTTAATTCGATTCTATAATATCAATCAGTTTTGAATATTTTCTTTGTAATTATTCAATCAATAGACCATTGAGGAAAAACAATTTCCATTTAGTGTAACAATTTTTATTTACATTACTTAAATTACGAATATTAGTTCGTAATCTATTTGTCTGTAAAAAAATAATTTGTTAATATTTTATTGTTTTAGTATAATACTGTATAAAAGGAACTCTTTCACCAAATGTTGAAAAATAAAAATAATAACAGCGTTACGTAATACTAAACCCCTACCCCTATGTAACGCAGAGTCACGCTGCTGCAAGTCCCCTGCCCCTCTTTAAAGTAACGTAATTTATGAGCGACCCCAAACATCTCCCGAAGAAACCATGTACTCCAGGGAACATGCCACAGAATTCGCGTGCTCCTCACTAGTACGGAAAGTTTTCTTTGGTTGCTTTTTGGAAGGCGTCACATGCCTGATTGTTGTTCCGCCACGCTGTCGCGCTTCTATAATTTTTATCTTTTATTCGCTTTTGGGATCTTGAATGACAGTTGAATGCCGCAGCGAGGTTTTTTCTACACGTCAACGCTTCTCGTTGTTGGGTGATATGTTCAACGGACATCCTAAAAACATGAAGGACAAAAAACCGACCGTCAGGGGAAAAATTCATTCTAAACCCAACTCCTCTGTACACTACTAATAACGATGGCAAGCGCTGTCGACGCTTAGTTCCGTACTTCATCTCATGCAGACTCCTTCTATAACTGAATAGAGAAGTTGCAGCAGTCTGAAATGAACTGGACCATTCGAATGGAAACAGGGAGACCGAAATAAAGTGACCTCACTCGCAGTGCTACCTTTCTCGCAATCTTCGTGAAATGAGGAAGCGATAACGTCCATCAAATTATTCAATGAATATATCGCTTGCTGAATGCAATAGAGACACAACAAAAAATCAGGTATTGATATAAACGAGTTTGAAGTTTTCACCTTGTATTGAAATCCATCATTTGTCCATTCACACTTCTGTCATTTATTGGGCAAATACTGTTCTGATATGTTGATATGTTGCTGCTGGAAGGAGACCAATATGCGATTTCGGAGACAGTAATAACACAAAATCCGTATTTTTTGAGTTGTGTTTCTATTGCATTCAGCAAGCGATATGTAAACGCCGTCACGCGACCACGAGATGTATCCTTTCTTTCCCCTGCCTTTCCGGAGAGCCGGCATCAGTCTCCTACGATCTACACACCTCATCCACCGGCTCGAACTGGCCGGCCCTCCTCCAGCGTAGACAGTACTTGGACTCGGAGGAGCACCCCTGGAGGAACGCGATCCACATCCGGCGCCGGCCCCGGACGTGTGGAGGCGCGGGCGGCCCCCGTGACCCCGCGCCCGCGCCGCGCGCTCACCGCCGGTCAATACGACCGCGTGTCGCTCGCGAATGACGCACGCACCCGCGAATCCAAACCCACGCGCGCGGCCACGCGCCGGCCGCGCGCACTTGACGGAATGGCGGAATGGGTGGCTGGGGCGGATTGGGAGGGTGGGGCGGATTGGAAGGAGAGATAGATATTTATTATTTCTGCAGGTGGGTATATACAACCTGTTGGCAGAACACTACAATTTGCATATTACAAATAGGAATATTAACTTTAAATTACTTAACAATGTAACTTTAAATTATTTAAAGACCTAATGATAATAATAATAATAATAATAATAATAATAATAATAATAATAGCAATAAAATAACAATAATAATCAAATAATAGCTGTTAAAATAAGCCGAACTTACTAAATTAATAAAGTTTACAAATACCATTAGTTAATTTATTTGTAAATATTTAAATACTTAGAGGAAAGGGTTCCAAGGCTGTCGCAGGTAACTTATTCCAGCCCGTTAATGTTCTATTGGTAAATGAAACTTTTCCAACATCTGTTCTCTGTGGCCTAAACTGAATTTTGTGCTTGTGATCCCCCTACTAAAGTACGAAGGTCTACCCAGTCGTATCGAGAGGGTAGGGCGGATTGGATGGATAGGGCAAATTCGATAGACAGGGCAGATAGGGTGGGTGGGTAGGGCGGGCGGAGTGGTCGGATAGGGTGGGTAGGGTGGATAGGGTGCGTACGGCGAATGGGACGGGTACGACGGGCAGAGAGGACGGGGTGTGAATAAAGCGGGCATGTTGGGTGGGGGGGATGGGTGAGCATTTTTTGGGTAGACATTTATTTGGGTAGAGTTGGATCGGTTTGGGTGAGAAGGGAGCGTTTGAGCTGGGAGAAGGTGGCGAGTAGGATGGATGTCGTGTGTGGGTTAGGTTGCAAGTGGCGGAGAAGAGAGGGTGGGTTGAGTGAATGGGCGTGTTAGGCGGGTGTTGGGGGGGATGGGAGTAAAGAAGTAGTTAGGTGAAGGGAGCGGAACGAACACTGTAATTGGAATGCAGATGGCCGCCTGAGTTATCCCGGTGATGGCTCGTGGCATTGCATTCCGGCGAGACAGCAAAATCATCTTTTTCATTAAATGTTTTACAGACAATCATTTATGAACATGTACCATCCACTTTTCATTTTCATGTTTTTGTAACAATATCATTTTGGGGGAGAATGTTCATATTTGAAAAATAAAGATGCGAATCTACCACAACATTCTTTAACCGGAAATCTCCACCTACTTTGAAATTAACTCAACATCTTTTTTTACTCGAACCAACTTCCGCTATAACTGAAAATGTATCGACCTCTCACACGACACTAACTAAAACGTCCACACTATTTATAGGGCATCAAAAAAGGTCACTGTTATTCTCACGTCTGTAAACACTTATCAGAAGTCACTGTAAGACATTTATGTTCAGCTGCAGTGTTCTGAAATTAACGGGATTACACGAATGGAAACAGAGAGTCCGACATACGAGTGACCTCACTCCCAGTGTCACCTTCCTCGCAATCTTCGTTGAAGTGGGAAGCGATAGACTGCTGGCCAGCTAAAAAGCCGAACTAACGGGACAACTTTTGAAAAATGTCACTGTCGGATGAGAACATACATTTATACTCGATTTAGGGTAGTTTCGTTTCGTTTTATGTTGGCAAATTTGTTGCCAACCGTCCACAAATACCAGTATATATTACCTTCAAGCGGTAGGACATTTTTAAAATTTAAGTTTGCAATGAAACAATGACTACTTCCGTAGATTCCGCCAACATTCAAAGTCATACAAGTGAGGTTGTGTTAGTTTACGAGTGTTGCTAAAGATTTGCATTTTGCGTTTTGGTGCTCTTCGTTCTTTGCGTTTTATCGTTCAATTTATATATTTAGTAGTGCTAGGCGTTTCTGAGTTTTATTTATTATTTTCCAATTGTTTTCTTTAGTAATAATAAAAAAGTTAATTGAAATAGTTATTGTAGTTCATTATTTTTGTTGTTAAGTGTCCTTTAGTATTTCTTGTTTTAGATTAATTATATTTATTATTATTATTATTTTTTCTGAATTCATTTTAATTATAACTGGAAAATAATGGATAGCCCAACAACATCTGGGTCTATACTTAATTTTGAACCTTTGAAGATAACACGTATTCAAAGTTCTTTTCAAAGGAATTATCAATTTATTTTGTGGACTGTGGAAGGAAGCAGTGGAAGAAAAGGTCCATTTACCACTCTTGTTTAATAACGCAGTGAAAATATTACAGGTAAGATTGATTTTTTCTTTTCTACATCTTATCTTTTAAAACTTACAAGTGTAATTTTCTTAATTAAAATTGGGATGAGTACAGTTGTTAATTATCTTTACCATTACTCATGTATTAATCATAATAAATCTAATTTTCTTTTTTCAAGATGTTGTGTGTTTACAGGTGGTGTAAAGTCAGTTGATAGTATTATCAACAAATATAAAAACAAAAAGCTCTGACCACACCCAAAGAGACCCGTAAAAGATCCCGTCCAGTCACAGATATTGACAATTTCACTAAGGATGCAATTGCCAATAAAATTTATTGTAGTTTGAATTCAGGTAATCAATTAGACTTTTAATTAGTTTGTTAGTATACAGTTTTATGATCATTTTGTGTTGTTTTATGTATTATTTAACAAGTACCAAGGATTATATTTTATATAAGTTGTGGTATTTCTATAAGAAACCTGTACACAGAGATTGTGGAGATGAAACGTTAAATTTTGAAGTCTCTCAGACCTCCTAAATCGAATAGTGAAGAACATGGGTTTTACTTAGGAAAGGGAGACAGGTATGCCCATGTGAGGAGAATGAAATTATAATTTTTAAAGAGAGTGCTTCCTGAGGAATTACTATGAAATACAAACTCCAACACACAAGGCAGTAATTATTATTATTATTATTATTATTATTATTATTATTATTATATAATAATACAATAAATAATAATATAGGAGAGTCATACATATGATTTTGCATATTTTTGTCCATTGCTTCAGGGCATAGCTAAATGAAATTCCTTGACATGTGGTAGAATTGGATGCTATGTAGATCAATATGTTAGTGCAATTTGGCAAATTTTTCCTGTTGGTGCATATTCATATAATAATAAGAGCATATTTTATGCTCCTACATTTATTTTGTTAAAAGAGACTTATCTCTAAACCATTCCTTGTTGTCATAGAATCAATTTATTTGGGAGCAGTCATTGATTAGAAAAAGCTTGTCACACTTTGTGTTTTTCTTTTCTACAGACAATAAAATACTTGTGCAAATGTAGGATATTTCTTGATATATTTTTTATACCAAGCAGAAAAAATGAAACGAGACAAACAATGTCCTTAATGAAGGTGCATAATTACTTCAATTATTTCTCCTGAGAAGTGAGCTAGGTTATATTATGTGTGCACAAAAATACATCTTTTCATTCCAAGTATCACATGAAATGAAATATTGTTAATTTTAATTGCATATTTCAGAATTTTTAGGTCATAGATGCATATTTCAAGATTTTAGGACATAAAATCATCTCTCTAATTATTATAATTCTTAGTTTTCACACATGTACGTGTCTTGTATATCTAAATGTATATGTAAATAGTCTTGTCAACATTGTTTCAGTTTTTTGTAGCTTGTTTGTAACCTTATTTGATTAGTAGCATTTGTGACATTACTTGTAATACTGGTTTTGGGCAAGTAGCACCGCATCTCTCTCTAAATCCACATGCATTTTGAATTTCCTTGGCACAATACTCTAATTTTAATGCTGAAAATAACCGTTGTCTTACCTGAATTTTTCACAGCAAGAATGTGTATTTAACTGGCAATAAATAAACAATATATTAATCTTGTACTGCTTGGCTGCCTATTGGGAATTATTTGACATGAATGTGTAATGGAAACTGAAGTATAATATACTTTTGATTTGAATTATTTAACAAGCAATGAGAGAGGTTTACTGTGTAATAACTGCATGTTCAGGAGAACTTATAGTAATGTAGTCACAATAAGAGAGTAGATTCAATATTATTGTGCAACTATATATTTAATGTGTCATTTACATTGATTGTGTACATTCCTGTTTAAATAAACATCTTTAAAAAATCAAAAGTCATATTTATTACCATTTATTCCAATCTTATGAATCACACCCACTGAAATGGTGAAAAAATGGGTAAAGAGAAAGACTGTCTCTGGTAGCAATGGATAAGTTATTGAAGACTTACTTACACTAATGATGATTTTCATTTTTTTAAACTTATTTTTAAAAGCTAATGAATAATTGAACAGATAAATTAAATGGATGCATTTGCATTGATATTGACATAACTGGACTATTTGCATTGATATTGACATAACTGGACTGTAAGGAACAATTCATTACATCACTTAAAAACTACCATGTATATCACGTTAATTAACTTCAATAATTGTGGTATTTATTTGCGTTCAATAAAACTCATTACTACCAGTTCAAAACGTGAAGGAACTGTTGACACACATCTCAAAAGCATGAATAACATGAAGTATGATCGCAGATAACTTTTGAGGTTGTATTTTTCATTTGCAGTTGACACTTTTTAACACTTCTTAAGCTCGCAATAGTTGATAATTCTTAATTAACTTAATTATTCACAGAGTTAATATTCGTTTATAGATGAACATCTCCTTTTAATTCCATCGAGAAACGAAACATGTGTTATTGAACAGTGGACAAGACTCGAGACCGCGCGAGGATTGTGAATGAGACAACAAACAAAACAAAAGCGAGAGACTTGATCAGAGTTATAGTTTCATAAGTTGGCTATTCTGACAGGAAATCTTTCAAGCTGCCATATTGCGAATTTAGTGCGGCCTAATACACGGCCTGGAGTATAGACGTCTTCCGAATTATTTGAGGCGTTGCGTCGCCTTTGAGGGGGGAACCGTTCAACGTGATAGAGCCATCTCTCGTAGTGCGCACGTGAACAGAAGATGCTGGAAATACTACAGGATCAGCAGCTCTGCCCCTTCTATATCCAAAATATGCAACGAATTCCAAAAGACAGCACCTCGTATGGAGTGATTTAGGTGTTTTGCGCAGCGTGCTTTAAATAACAGGAGTTCCCTCATTTTGTCTCCTGTGCAAGCCCCATTATCAAATTACCGCATTTCAAACATCAAATAGACCCGTGGGTGTGTCTACGAGAATATTCACAACCCGATTACACTAGAGAACAAGATTTTTACCTCCAGGAAAGTAGAGTGCACGACGTACTCAATTTTATACGTAGATTAAGAATATCACAATAAAAACGTTATAACACGACACAAGTTTTAAATATACCGTATTTGGCTATTAATGCAAATACATTTAAATTGCACCGGTAAGATATGTAGAATCAATACGCATTCAATATAATTAAAAATTAAGTATTTCAGTTCATCTATGCCACTTTCATGAGATCATCAAAATTTGGCTTTCATGTTTTTTTACCTTCTGTATTCGAAGATTGCCGTCTTTATTCTCGCATCTGGTAGTCGCGCTCAATTACGAGTAGGTATTAGTGGTCTTAGTAGGTCGTGGTGGATGTTTCGAAAACAAGTCACGTGCCCCTCAAATTTCCTACTGCGCATTAGTCACCGAAAGGAATTATTTTAGCGCCTTACCTTATTACAAGTATACAACTGTTGGGGTGGCAGATTCTGAGTCAGTCGGTGTCTTGCGAAACTGTACCCGCAGTGCGCGTGAAGTGTCTGGTTTGTGTGTGTCTCAAATACATGAATACATTACAGTTCTACGTTTTTATAAAGTGAAATTCGCCACACGATCTGTAGAGTTTAATCGGTTCTACAAAATGCAAATCGTCATTTCATATCAAAAGTCGAATGGATCCGATAACTTCAGTTACGTTTGGGGACGATTCACACCCCAACTTCAAACGGAAAAAATACATGAAATGACAAAATTTGCGTATTATTTATACTTAGGCTGTCATTTTTGTGATCAGGGCAAACTATGGGTTGCTCACCAGTGTTGTGTCCCCTGCACAACAAACCTTAGGTTCTGGTTGAATGGAAAACTAAAATCATTGTCATTGGCTCTATCAATGTTGTGAAGAATACCAACAAACCAGTTTAATGTCTGTATATTATTGCACGAATATGCGTATTCCATTTTTAACTTGTTCTTACTTCATATGAAGCATACTCATAAAATTGTGTAGTGATATAACCGGAGTGACAATGCAAAATTACTGTAGGATTTTTATTTCAAATATTCAATATATTCATAACATGTACTACAGTTATGGGACTAATTACCTTAGCAGTTGACGCGCCCGGAATCATTAATCAATCAATCCAAATGTCATTGCCAGTGATCGGCTCGACTCTTGAGGGTTCATGTACCTGCCAAGTAGATGTGTAGTATCACAGTTGCCCTCCAACTAGGGACACGATTTACAAAAACCACGTGTGTAACTCCGTCATTCTGTGTTCATATTGTTGGATCAATGGTGAAAACTGAATTTCCACCTCTCTACAAGTCCTAGAAATTTGTAACATTTACTCTGAATGAAGCTGAATAACTAAATATACGCAACTAAGCATAACGCTTCAGTGAAAATTACACGTAATTTGTTTCTTAAATTGACACATACTTTGAAAGGGTTCAAAGAACTTTTGCAGGGAAACTCATTTCCTTGTAGTTAGATTTGAGAAAGAAAATATCTCAGCATCTGTTCTCTGCATTCCCAAATGGATTTCTGTCTGTAATCCACTCTTCTCAATTATTTGTGTTTAAACAGTCTGCTAGTAGTTTGTTTCTAAGCCGATTACCCGCAATATGCTTGCTACAAAGCGCGGAGTTTTTCCGTTTTCTGCCTTTTTCGAGTAATTCCCAACCTCTCATTTTCTTATTGTCTCTGCCCTCCATTGAATGTTTTTGTTATTACATAATTTTGCGAGAATTGCAACAAATTGCGATGATCACAACAAGTTCCATTATTGGTTGAACAAGAATTAAAAACGCGTTTTTCGCGTTCCCGGCACTCCTATTTACTACGCGCATGACTAAGTGCAGGGATCTGCAGACTTTTTTCCTGTGGTAGAATTTACATGATTTTTCCTGCCAAACCTACATAAGGAAACTCTCGCAGTAATTTAATTACTTAAACAATAATTTGTTGCCCTGTAATTAGAGCCTCTGGCAAAAGTGATAGATTTATTTATTTCACTTTTAGATCTGTTTATGACAGTACTAAGATATGTGTGAAAATTAAAGTTAACAAATGCTGTAAATGAGTCTGCTGCCGTGTGTTGCAGAATTTCTATAATGAACAAAGAGGTCTACTCATTAAATTATACAAACAATGTATGTTCATTTGGGAATAATTTCTGTACCCGCACAAATGAAACGAATTATGAAATACAAACAGTTATAAATTAAACACTTACAGTATTCAATATTTGCGTAAAGTATTAATAAATATATTTATTCAGGAGGCTCAATACAAACAAAATTAAATAAGAGAAAATAATTGCTCATAAAGTATATGATTACATGAAAGTCGATAATGGCACACAAAATATATTATATTACATAATATTTTGTATAAACATTATATTGTTATGCGTGATTTATATAAGATCATTTATTATTTAGTATTTGTTACCTATAAGAATTCTTTTAATAGGCATTCAGAATAGAGTATAAATAATTATCGAGTTGATAATTGTTTTCTATTCCCTTATTTTCCAGAAAATGCAGCCTAAAAGTCCTCTAAGATAAACATGAGATAAAGTTTATATTTCTAGTCTTATGAAGGTAGTATCCGTAGGAAAACGTTTGTTGTTCAATATGTATTACAACAATTACATTTCTTATTACTATGTTCATGACACCGGTCATCAGTAGTTCTGTCAGCCAACTTTGGCCGTATATGGAACATAACTTATGCTGTCTTTAAAACTTAAGTAACGAGACATTTTATTTGTACGTTACATAAAATATTTTCAAAGGAAAGAACATTACTTAAAACTCCAGGCTAGAGATTTTGAAAAACTCTTATCTTTCCTGTTCTAATTTATAATATTTTGTAACTGAACGTTTATTCGGAAAGTGCAATGAGTTTACACTTACGCGGCTGAAAAACTGATTAGTGCCTTTCTAATATAGATACATGTTTATGCGAACCATTTCAATCTTCACATGGGAATCACTGCCAAATACATAAAAATGAACTTCAAAGTTGAACTAATTAATTCCAAAGCTATTTAATTCCAAAGTTAATTCCAAAGCCTTACTGCACGGACCAGTCCACCGTTGAACAACCCCAAGAGGCAATAAGAAGTCACCTATAACATAAAATATAGCTAGAATTCAGCAGTACATATTTTTTCACATTGTTTTCAACTTTTTCAATTTTCGAAAATTTAGAGAATTCAACGAAAATGACGCCGATTTTTAAAGCGTTCTTTGCTCTATCCGAGAAAAAAATTGAAGAAAACATTTCGAGCCGTTCGGAGAAATAAAATATAAATTGTCGAGAATGGCCATGTTTGACGCCATGGAGACAGACGACTTAAGAAAAAGCACGAAAATCAATAGTCGGAAAGGAATTGAATGTTCTTGAGTGAGTACGTAAAGTTAGGCTAAGCGTACTGGAACAGAGGCAGAGTAGAGCGCTTTAATCGAGTCGAGTGGAGCATTTGAAGTAAAATATGTAATTTCTTATTGGCGGTGTATTAATTGATGGCAGTACTGCGATAAATCGAATGGACTTAAATATTTGGGAGGGACATCATACGTATAGCTACGGAATAAACGTTATTGTACTTGAAAACTATGAATCGTCTCTGTTTGGAATTGGACTTCAACGAAGGTCTTACTATGTTGTTTTGAAAGTGAAGAAATAAACATAGGTATCGTTATTTAAAATTGTGAATCCAGCTTAATGTTTTGTTATTATTTCCGTTTAAAAGAATATTGTAAAAGTTAATTTTTGATTGTGAAAATATTACCTTTTATTTTGAATTTGAAAGTGTTTTAATTTAATGATATTTTCATTAACGTGCTTTATTCTTACCTATGGTGTATACTATAGAATCATTAGCCCGGAATAAATATTGAATAAATATTTTACTTTCCCTCCATTAAGAAGTTCCATTATATTTTAATAAATGGAAGAATATTGTTTGATATTGAACCATCTCACTACTTAAGTTGCATAAGATGAGTGTTACTTCTTAACGGTTTATGACCTTGTAATTTGCATATCTGCAAATCGTTCCTGCGTGAAGTTTAATTATAGAGGTTGCACAAGCCGGATATTTCCATCACTTTCGCAGATTAATGTCGCAAATGCCGAAGCAACTCCTTAGACATCAGGTTCGGGACCGCGCGCGATCGTTGATTCCTCCTCCCCATTCTCACTTCAATCTCCTCTCTTAGCGCCGGCCAATGAGCCCATACCACATAATTCATAAACGATAAACGTTAGCGAAAGGACAATTTATTTTAAATTATTACATTTGAATAAAAATAGTCTAGGAGAGCTCTAGGCAGCACTCTAGCTTCCCGTGGTGTGATCCCGGGTTCGATTCTCGGTCAAGGCAAAAATAAAGTAGTTTCCTTTCAAATGGTCTCAGTTTTTGAAACTGTGTTCCGAACGTACTCAGGCAGGCAACGTTTGCTCGTTACGGTGATGGGAATATGTAATGTCTCTCTTACCCCCAAGCAAGGGGAATTAAACTACGCCTAGGCGTGGGGGACACAGCAAGCCGGCAAATTTGAACAGTCATCTCAAAATGCCACATACATATTTAAATAAATGACGGACGGACTGAGACTAACAGAGATAGTCGGATAGAGTGCGACAGAGATGGATGGAAAATGGCAGAAACAGACAGAAAGAAAGACAGAAATAAGAAAGAAAGAAAGAAAGAAAAAACATTTTGGGGTACTAAGGATCCGCAAAACATGTGTTTCCGACAAACTCTATATCAGTATTATTTTATTGATACTACATTACTGCATGAAACAGTAGGACTAATTGAAACAAAGCTTTTCTATTTTCTTCTTTGAGTCACGACTTGCACATCCAAAAGAAGCCGGTGACCATCTCTGCAGCAGAGCTATAATGACGCTAATCGTTTCAATGACGGCCTCAGCCACAGCCCGACTTTCAAATCACTCGCCAAATCTCCCGACGGCCGCTGCTAAAATGTCCCGTTCGGATGCTTGAGATCTAGGAGCTACCCATCAACTAAAAAGAATAAGAAAAGGTGTTCGAAAACACAAGAAGAGAAATGGTCAAAATGGTTACAAGAAATTTTACACCTCTTGCAACAAAGGTAATATAGGTGATGTTCTCAAGAGGGGTAGGCTATCTTGGAAGTATTTCGTCTCGTGGCGTTCACAGGAATAGCCGACAGTCGCTTGTCGAGGGGCAGGAACGCCGCAGAACCTTCTTTCCCTTAGGAACGCCGCAGAACGCCGACCGAAACAATGGCACCTGAGCCTAGGACGCGGCGTCTCCCGGACAGTCAAGTAGCTGCTAATGGGAATATGTAATGTCCTATACCGTGTATCTGCCAAAAAACGTTACCAAAGAAATCACCACAAGTGTCTGAAGAAGTTTACACCATCTGCTCCAAAGGTAGCGTAGAAGGTGCTGTCCTCAGTGGGGTAGGTCATCTTCAAGTATATCGTCTCGTGGCTGTTACAGGTACAGTCGGTTCGCTCGGTCCGATCGCTTCGATCCGATTTATCGTCCTCGGAATGTTTGGAACGCCCTCGGTGCAGCGCGGCGCGGTGCGACAGTCGCTTGTCGAGGGGCATTATCGGTTTTCTCGCGCCTCCTAGCGCGCGCGAGGCCAAAGCTGCCAAGCGCCGTGGGGCGGAACGCGGTCCCCAGCATTTACCCGCGCGTTACCCCGCCGATCGGGAAGTGCGTGGGCGCGCGCTCGCGTGCGAGCGGGGAAGGGGTCACGTGACGCGCCCCTCCCCCTTCCACGTCGAGCGCCGACACGCCCCCCTCGACGCGGCGGGAGATCCCTTCGCGCGGCTAATGGCGCCCTGTCGCTGCCGCGTGAAGTGCCAATGAACGCGGTTGTATACGCCGCTGCTAATGTTAGTTGACCAACAATTTGCGGCGTCTGGAATTAGAATGGGGTACCCACTAAATGAGCAAAGTTGAATATTTATCTTTTTCGTTCGTGCTAGCGATTGGCAAGTCACTGATGATGAAGAGTAATAAATTGTGCCCTGATATTTATGACTTTTTTGTGTGTTTTTCCACAGAAAGTATAAGTAAAGCATAATTTTATCTACAATACCTAAAATGTTGCAATTATCACGTGTCATACACAGGCGTATTTTGACTTTTTTAAACTTTTGTCATTTTCCACTTATATCTCATATCATGATCATATTTTTCAATGAATTTTCGAAATATTTTTTCATTCCGTTTTTGCATATTTCTTTGCAGTCGAGTCAAAGAGATTTTTCAGATCTCCCAATTTAAACTTTGCTGTTGGCGTTTTAAAAGGAGACTGAGCAGGAGATAAATTTCTCATTTCCTACGAAACATTGGACAGAACTAACCACTCAACAATTGCTGTTCCCTTCTATTCGCAATGAATATGTTGTGGTCTGAGGGAGGAAGAGAAAAAATGTTCTATAGTCACTGATGTAGCCCCTTACAGCGTGAAAACTTGCAGCTACTCTGCACTAAAACAATATATGTAACATGTATTACACATGCACTACATGGGGTTGCGGAAGAAATTGGTGGAAATTATCTTGATGTAGATCAGTTAATTTCGGCAGTGAAGAAAATATTCATCAAATTTTCATTACGAATGCAAAAATTTAAGGAAATGGTTCCTTCAGTGCCATTCCCTTCCAACCCATTCTTATATGTTGAGGCACGTCTCTTAACGCCGCAAACTGCTAATGTACCAATTAAAAAGCTATTGAAGAGTGTAAAGCATTCAATGAAAACGAAGCTGTCTCCATCAAAACGGCCAAGCCCCTGTTTTCAAATACCATACTAAGAGAAAATCTCGCTTATATCCAACCATAACTTTTATTAAAGACATTTTCATGGTCATAAATGCTTACTTATTTCTAACATTTTTAGGTCATAAGCATTCGGGCTCTAGTAATTAAATATAGTAACACATGCAGTACCTTGTAATGCGTTGTATATGCTTTTTGTGTTGCTCACCTGATTTACACAATTCTTTCAACTAATAGTGTTGTTTGAAATTTCTCAATTACACATAGTTACAATCATACTACGAAATCTGATGAGCATCCAAAAAGCAATGAGCAAATATTTAATAACTCTTACTTTATAAATATTAAAGACATGTTGATTTCTCTTTCATTTTCAAAAGGCACGTCAATGAATAAATGTCACACTATACATAGCTGGCAGAACATTGAATGCAGAAACACAGCTGAATATAATATTGGTCAATTTTCAGCAAGTAATTAATGCTGAAAAGTAGTTTGAAAGGTTCTATTTCTATTAATAAATCGTTGTAAATGCATGAGCTCTTCTAAAAATAGCTAGTTAAAAAAATGAGAAAATCATCCAAAGGAGCACCATCTCTATATCTATCGCTATATCGCTCCATCGCTATATCCCGTTCACTTAAACTACTGCAATTATTTTTAATGGAGTCAGAAACTCAAAACCATCACTACGACGTACACAGTATGCAGAAATACTGTTAACCATCACTTGGAGAATATAATGATTCTATTCACTGACAATGGAAATTACCTACGTGTGTCAAAATGTAGCAAAGCGTCGGGAAAAAAATCTTTAGGAAAGCAATTTTGCGTAATAACCAAACTCATAGCCTAATTCCTACACCCTAAAACCAATATATAACCCTTATATCGCATAACCTAAATCATAATATAAGTCAAAACCCAACACAACCTAATTCATAAATATGAACAAGACTCATACTAAATAATCCACAATTTCACCGAAGTCGCCACAGTCACCACAGTTTCACCAATATTAATATTTGCAAAGGCCATGAGGTTTTCTGGGGCTGGTGCGGCTTATCACGTTATCGCCCCAAGTTCTTCAATTGAACTTCGTTGTACGAGTCATCTGGAACTTAATGATTGTTACTGTCAAACCCTTCAAATGTATTTGAATCTGTGGTTTTAAAAGGGGGAAAGATGTCCACCTTTTTCGTAAAAAGAGTTGAGATATACATTTTCTTTGTTGTTCTTGAAGCTACAGATCAGTGTAAATATGAAACTTGTCCAGCTTAAAGTAGGTGTTCAACTAAAAACTCCAATGAACGGAAAATAGAAAGAATTTCAGGACTATTTTCTGACCCTCACACAGAAGAACTAGTGTTATCAGATATAAAATGCCCAAATGCTTCGTGACAACATCGTAGGCTTCAAAACCTGAAAGTTTAACTACTTGAAGAAGACGACCTAGTCTTTTGCTCGTCCTGGCAGTCCTTGTTGCGAGCCTGGTGTGACTCTTTCCAAGTTAAGCAGCTATCGTATGATATAGAATATATTGGTTACCTCGTGGCACGTGGCACCGATTCATGTACTGATGGACTTATAGAGCACTCATTCATATTGGCAAAAAGGAAGACACGTTCAGATTTGTCTTTCAAGAAAGTTTATAACTCAGCTGTTCCTCCATTCAACAAAAGAAAATAACTCATGTTCAAAAAATAGTACAATACATCCAACATGAATATCTCCTTTTCTAACAGGAAGTTTTGACAGAGTTACAGACAGTTACAGAGTATCCCAATCAATGAATAACGACTAGTTTTACAACTTTCCTGTAGAACATACTAAATGTTTCAGAGGCCAACCGTGAATTCTATTAAGTTTATCGGTCACATGCGCCTTTATCCCTTGTTAAGGGACGTGAAAATGTGTCAA